>KE505213.1:278198-291290 GCA_000441515.1 Elaeis oleifera | reverse complement strand
TATATATATATATATATGTCCGCCTGATCAGTAGAAGTTGAAGCCGCCGCCGCCGCCATTCTCAGTGGTGGAGGGGCGATGGAGCGGCAGGGCGGGCCGGTCCTCTGGACGGCGTACGGAGAGGAAGAGATCACCGTCTGGGTCGATCGCCGGGCCCACATCCTCCCGGGCCGCGGAGCCGCCTCCGCCGCCACCGGCGATGTGATCAGCGAATTATGTCTGTTCGTCGATGTGTCGAAGCCCGGGCGCGAGCGGTCCCTGCTCTTCCTCTGCGGCCTCTACCCGGACGGCGTCGGGATTCACTCCATCTGCCTTAAGCCCAGCATTTACCCAACCTCCACGTCCATGTACCAGGGCCGCGTCTTCCAGTAACGCCTCACGCCTCCAATTTTCTCTCTTTCTTTCCGTTGATTTATTTTTACTCTATTTTTTTTACATATTTATTTATTTATTTTATTTATTATTATTATTATTAGCAAGCGAATGAATCTGGCTGTTCTTTTGCCATCATCCTTCATTTGGAGCTGAAAACTCTAATTTCTTCCAAATGTTTTATTATATGTGAATTTGAGTTTGATCTGGTGATTGCTATTGAGGTGGAAAGTCTGTTGGTTTGGCACAACTGTTAAACGAAAATGGTTCAAAATGTTTGGAAAAAAAAAAAAAGACTGAATATGTGACGCAATGTGGGCTGTTTGAGTATTTGCACTACCGGTATATCCACTGATTTATCATCTCTGGTTGCTATAAAATATTGTCTTGGGGATGTTTCTGAGCCACCTGTTATTCTTGATTACAAAGGAGGTGAACTCAGTGAGGTTGCTTGTCTCTTCACAATGTAATCCATTTCCAATATGTTTGAACTGGTGACTAGGCTAGAGCTTGCTATGATTAAAGGATGCATCAGCCTTCGTGATATTTTGCACGCATATAGATTGCTATAGCACTCATGATGTTTGATGTCAAATCCACCACCCTTCGTTCCTTTTAACTCCATCAGAGTTTTCATGTTATTTTATATGTCAGACCTCAAGAACGTTTAATTCTTTCTTCGTATCTAATTATGGCCAAAGGTTCTTGTACTTTGGCTCCTCTAACATTATTTTGTGAGCTAAAGGGACTAAAGCAGTATTCCTTCAGATTTAGAAAGCATCATGCGGCCCTAGATTCTTCGGAGTCATGAACTAGATATCTGTTATGTGCACCATTCCCAGCCACTGTTAGGGTCGTTAAGACCAGGTCTTTGGTGTGGATGCCGAGTTTTCATTATATCTGGGCTTCCTCCATCAACTAAACTCTTTTTTTAATCTATGAGACATTCAAACTATATCCTATCCTTGATATTATTTGCTGGTCAGATATCCGTGTTCCTTCTGTTTATACTGTTATGGAACTAGGTTTTGAGTTTTATCGTGGACGCTTCCCGAGATTTTTTTCATCATTTTCTGTTCTGGTTGGAGCTCTTTCCCTATTTCCCTATTGTGCTTTGTACCTTAGTTTGTGCCTTTCTCTAGGCTAGTTCCATCCAATTTTCTTAGGATAGCTCTCTTCTGAGCCTTTTTGATGGCACAAAATCAGAAGAATGTCATAAGCATGATAATTTCTTACGTAAGTCCTGCTCATGCTATACATTATCTAACTGTATATGCAGTCAAATAGTTTCATAGATATTTTGGGAGTCCGTTATAAATATTATGGACATTGTTCAAGCCAAATGTGAAACATATTTCAGCAGAATGATTAAAAGTACTGAAGTAACTTCAATGGCTAAATTTGTGAAACAGAAAACCAAAACAGAGGAAATATTTGCCTCGTTAAGAGTTCCTCTAGAATTTCCTCATGGTTTTGGATCAACGTTTGACCACTGCATGTTATAACTTTCTTTTGCTTTCCCGGTTGACTTGGTAGGGAGCTAGACTTTCTTTCAGTTTTTAAGTCTTCGATGTCAAGATTGTGAGTGGTCAGCATTTGCATTGTCGGTTAGATGACTTTTTTTGCCCTGTTGAATTGGCAGAGAGCTAGATTGGAAAATGAGGGATGCATTTCAACGGTACATTGAGACACGGGGTGTAAACAAGAGCCTTTTCCCATTTCTACAAGATTGGCTTTATGTGAAAGTTTATCAGAATCTGATGAGTTGGTTTAAGAATGTGGGCACCTTCACCACAGGGTGTGAACCAAATTGAGTTGCAGCTTGTTAGACAAGTTCAGATTTTGGAGCAGTGGTTGGTTTCTCAGGCAGGCGCAGCACTGTTTTTATTGAGTTATTTGTAATCGGGTACGATGCTTTGAAATTTGTAGACATCGAGATGAACATCATTGTTCAAGAGAATCTTCCTTGTGCATGTTGGAAAATATCACACAAACATGCATATTTATGAATCTTTTTTAACTCCTTCCTTTTGTATACCTCGATGAGTTATATTACCTCTTTCCAGAGAATAGTATGAATAGCATAGCATTGGTTACTGTTTATGAAGAGTTGAAATTTGACGAGAAAATAAAAGAAAATTGGAATCCCCAAGTTCCTTGAAATCTTTACTTACACAGGAACAAGTAAATTGTTTCATGGAAAGTGCCTGCTTCAACTAAAAACTGTATGCCGTCAATGCAATGATATCTTATTGGGATTGTTCGGTGTATATCGCCTCATACCAGTAGTAACTTTGGATTTGATTGGAAAAAAAATTCCGACCCATTACTGGTGCTAATCTTTTTAATGGAGTAACCATTATTGCAATATGTTGGACATTTGCATAAAAATATTGTAATATGGAAAAAGTTTTCAAATTTGAAATGTATTAAAAAAGTCTACCTGCATTGAGTATAATCATCAATAATGGTTAAGAAAAAATGAACACTAATAGTCGAAGCCATGGAATAACTGCTCCAAATATCATAGTATGGCAACCGAAATGGTACAGTAGATTTGATAGAAATATTAAAAAATGGCAAATGAGATTGTTTTGCTTTTGGGCAAATGGTGGAGAAGGGAAGAAGAGTTGACATAGTTTACGTCGCCGCTCCTGAGAGCGGTGTCCAGGATGTCTACGCTATAAATCAATCAAACAATACAATGTAGATGGTGAAAATGACGCACATGCATATTCATTTTCAAGGAAGCATAAACCACCACGTTTATGATCCCGATCAATCTCCTTCCTAGTCAAGAGATCCCTAAAACACAATGGCCGGAGAAAATTTATATCATGTGTGAGCTTGTGAAGGAACACCCATAACGAATTTAAGGGTAAGATGAGCAGTAGAGAAAATTTATATCATGTGTGAGCTTGTGAAGGAACACCATAACAAATGTAAGGGTAAGATGAGCAGTGCTATGTGTTGTTTCGTGCATGAAATTGGCACAATATTGCCATTAGAGAGGATATATGTGAGGTGGGTAGGAGACCATATGAGATCAGTCGCACTCGTAATATAATCCAAAAGGATGACCATGTAGCCGAAACAAATATCTAAAATTCCTTACAAGATTGGTCTAGTATGTGGATGGTTTATTAAACTCATTGAGAAGATGTAGAAGTTACTAATACCATGTAGGAGCGAATGTCTGGGTAGAAACCTGGTCCATGGAATGCCGGTATCGGTAGACTTGTGTTTGGCCGAGAGCGATGCCTAGGCTTGTAGTTGAATGGGAGGCCATGGAGCTGGTAACATACATCCTTGGAGTGACCAGGAGTTTTTTTTTTGAGAAAATTAGTGGCACCCATTGAATTTTGACCTATTTACATTTAGCCCCCTCCCCAACCCAAAAAAAAAAAATCAAAAGGATTCCAAAACTTTAAAATATTATAAAGAGTCTCGGCCATGAGAAGGATCCCAATCTCATCTGTATCTGTTAGACTACGTTATGACATGAGGATCATCTGAGAAATTAAATCTTGTGAAATACCATAAGTGCCCTTGTCAAAATTTTTTGATTTTGGTGTGAAATGGAGTAAAGGAAATAAGAGTCATGTGACTCTCATATGACCATCATCTTCTCTTATTTGGTCATGCTCTCTGTTCCCCATCCATTATTGAGAAGTCGAAAAGAAAAGGGAGGGGAAGAAAGGAGCATAGATCGGATGAAAAAAAGAACCATACAGAAGATAGAAAGAAGAATATTGATCGAAGGGAGAGAGGGGAACCTCGACCATAATGGCTTCGATCACTAACAGCCGTGCCTCCATCCAACACTCTGGCCAAAACACCATGGTGTAGTGTGACTATGGGTTGAGAGCATCCACGAAGATCTTATGGACCATAGCTAATACGGACCGAAGGTTCTTTGACTGCTCTATGTTCGAGAAAACGGATCTCCTAATTTCTCTATGATTTTCCATTTTGAAACTTTTGGGGTTACGGTATTCTTTTTGGTAACTTTTGGAAGCTTAATGTCTGTAATCAAAACTTTTAGAAACTTTATATAATGAGTTTTATTTAGTTAGAATGGACATACTATTCAATACCTTAAATATCCTGATATATTCCTTATATGGTCAATAACGACCCCGGATAATATGTTTCAATAGATATAACAATGGTGAAGAATTTGTCCTGCAATACGAAAAGCGTATACATCCATACAATCACAAATATCAAGTGTTCAGATATACACATCTATATACATTCATACAATTATCCATGCAATAGAAAAAATAATGTGAAATATCTAGCTGAAAAGTACTTGGACCAAATAGAGCATAGAAAGTAGAGGAAGCCCAAATACGACTATTGGTTTTATTGAGATGTTATTACGTTATTTTGAATATTTTACTATTTATGAAACTATCCTTATTAGGATTGAGACACTATAAATAACTTTGTTCTGTGTTTATTCAATACTTACCAATAAATATTAAATTATTTCTCCAGTTGGAGTTTAGGGTTTCCCTTGGTATCTTGAAAGATTTATTTTGTGTGAATTTTTTATTCGTTTACACTGCATCATGTGGTATCAAAGCATGTCATAATATTATCCATTCTTGATGGATAACCATGATGAAGTCAAAGGCAACCACTCTATTGATATTGATCAAGGGGTGCAGGTGAATTGGGAGACGAGATGTGCCCAGAGAGTAGTAATTGAAACTCTAGAGCAACGAATTAAAACACTCGAGTGGTGGTTTGCATGCATGGAACAAATCCTGAGGGCTTATATGAATGGTTCGATGCTCTTGAATTAACACAAATAGGAATCATGATGGAGATAGAAGATTTGTCAGAGATGGAGCTCACAACCTACCTATGAATAGAGCTATACCTGCAAACCCACGTAGACAACTAAACTATGTGGGTGTACAAGAAGATTACGATGATCAAAGAGAAGCAGAGTATGCAGATTAAAACCGGCATTATGACTTTGATTGATATCTAAGGGGGTCAAAAGATTTTTGTTGAAAGCAGACATCCCATCCTTTAATGGAGACCCAATATCAAGGATTTCCTTGACTAGCTACCTGAGTGTTATTGATTCATAGCATATCTGGATATCTCGGATGAGAAGATGGTGAGACTAATCACGTTCAGATTAAAGGAAGGAGCATTTGCATGGCAGTAGAGATTATTGGATGATCGGTTGAGACAAGGATTACCTCCTATTTAGACTTGATTTCGAATAAAGTAGTTGTTGCGGTTATGATTCCTTCCTCTGAATTATGATCGAATTCTATTTAACAAGTACCAGAAGTGTATCTAGGGCCAGAGAACGATCAATGCATATATTGCTTAATTTCTTAGGCCGGCAAATTGAAATTACTTGTCAAAACTGAAGGGCAATAGATGGTGAGGTATATGTCAAGGTTGACTCTAGCAATGCGTGATCGCATAGGAGTTCAATTAGTTCGCAGTGTTTTAGAGGCAAAAAATATGGCGCTAAAGGCCAGGATGATGATTTAGGAGCGTTCCTCTAGTGTTGCGGATTTGATTCTACGCGACCAAATTAGGATGAGTTGAACTTATTTAATGCAAGGACAAAATGCCTCAAGATAATTTACAACCTAAGCAAGAAAGTAGAGCAAACAAGGCTGACGGAACGCAGGTGCAGACAAGGAATAATGAAAGGGGCAATTATGATCAAGATAACCAGCAGGCGAATAACCTTTATGCCAGACCAGCTCTCATGAAGTTTATAAGTGCAACGAGTCGAGTCACCATTCTAGTGATTATCCACTAAGGAAGGTTGTTAATTTGATAGAGAGAAAAAGTGAAGATACTGATGATGATGATGAATACCTTTGTGATTGAGATGGAGATGGAGAAGAGTATGATGAGTCAGGCCAGACTTATGTGGTACGAAGGCTGATGCTATCGCCTAAGGTGGAAGATGATACACAACGAAATATATTATTCCATACCAGGTGCACAATTAACAAGTCCCCCTTTGATTTAATAATTGATAGTCATAGCTGTGAAAATATAATTGGTAGGAAGACTGTTAAGAGATTAGGATTAATTATGGAGAAGCACCCCAACCTTACACTATTGGCTAGATTAAAGTAGTTGATGATGTTAAAGTAACTGAGAGGTGTAAGATGCCCTCTTCTATAGGCAAATATAAGGATGAGTGTACTATGATATTGTTGGCATGGATGCTTGTAATATGATATTTGGTAGATCTTAACAGTTTGCTATTGATGCTAGGCAGGAGGGCAGAGAGAATGTGTATAAGCTTAGCAAAGATGATGAAATTTATGTTGCTACTTTTCAAAGAAAGTTCTTTGCCCAAAACTTCTAAAGTGGAGGAAAGGCTTTCCTAACTTTGACTAATCATTACCATAAATTTGAAATACATTACAAGAAGGCCGAGGAGTTGCACTTATTGGTGGTGAAAGGCATGATTACAGAGGGATGTACAGCACCAGATTGATTTGATCCCTAGAGCTAACCTGCCAAACCTTTCGCATTATAGGATGAGTCTGAAGGAAGGGGAGATTTCGAGAGAAAATGTAGAAGAGCTGCTATGGAAGGGGCTAATTCGAGAGAGCATGAGCCTGTGTGCAATACCCACATTGTTGACCCTAACAAAGATGACAATTGACGGATGTGTGATGATAGCAGGACCATTAATCGGATTGCGATAGGGTACAGATTTTAATTTCTAGGTTGGATGATATGCTAGATTAGTTACATAGATCTATGGTGTTTTTGAAAATTGATTTAATGAGTGGGTACCATCAGATTCGGATTAGACCTACAGATGAGTAGAAGACTACCTTCAAGACAAAGGAAAGGTTGTATGAGTGGCTGGTGATGCTGTTTGAGCTGTTTAATACCCCAAGTACTTTTATACGACTTATAAATCAAGTTTAAAATTTTTACCAACAAGCTTGTTGTTATTTATTTTAATGATATCTTGATTTATAGTCGCACAAAAAATGAGCATATCGAGCACTTAAGGGCGGTACTGATGATTTTACAAGAGAACAAGCTGTATATCAACATAAAGAAATTTATTTTATGACTGGCATATTGTTTTCAGGCTATGTTATGAGTGCAGATGTGATTCATGTTGATGAGAAAACATGTGTGCCATTAGAGACTGGCTGACCCAAAATGATCAATGAGGTGAGAAGTTTTCTTGGCTTAGTGACCTTTTACATAAGATTTATTTCAAACTTTAGTAGCATTATGACATCTATCACTGACTGTCTGAAAAAGAAAAAATTAATTGGAGTGCTATTGTTGAGAGCTTTGCAAAACATATTCAAGATATTCAGGCTGAGGTGAAACAGAAGCTTGAAACTGCTAATGCTAAGTATAAACCAATTATGGATAGGCATCGCAAGAAGAGAGTTTTTGCTGAAGGGAAAATAGTCATGGTGTCCCTTCACAAGCAAAGACTTTCAATTGGCATCTACAATAAGCTACAGTAGAAGAAGCATGGGCCATATCAAATCCTATGAAAGATTAATGATAATACCTATGTTGTTGATCTGCCTAACAGTATGGGTATTTTCAGGATATTTATTATTGCCGATATTTATCTTTACTATCTCGAGAATGAGGTTTTGTATCTTGATGTGATAACAACTTGAGGGTGAGTTTTTCCTAAGTGGAGGGGAATGATGTGAAACATCTGGCCAAAGAATATTTGGACCAGATGGAATGCAGGAGGCAACGGAAGCCCAAATAAAACTATTAATTTTATTTAGATATTATTATATTATTTTGAATATTTTATTATTTATGAAACTATCTTTATTATGATTCAGACACTATAGATAGCTTTATCCTATATTTATTCAGTATTTATCAATTAAATCTCAAAATTATTTCTTCAATTGAAATTAAATTTTTTTTTAAGATCTCGACGAATTTCATGAATCTTGTTTTTTATTCACTAAAGTTGCATCAGAAAATGTACACATCCGGACACACATCACTTCAAATAATCAACCAATAATATTTCAAAAAAAATATGGAAATCATCATGCCCAAGAGCTTTATCCCTTGGAATGTAGTGGAGAGTCAACCTCAGCCTCTGAAACCTCCCCAAGAAGCATCTCATTATCAGCTTCCGATAAATAGTATTATTTTGTGGAAAATAATCGGATCTGTTCTCGTCGCTCTGCCATATGATACTAAAAAATTAACAACTCATTTCTAATAGCGTTGTTATCCTCAACATTATTACCATTACCATCTTGAAGAAAATATATTCCATTCCTTCTCTGTCGAATAAGCCTAATGAAAAAATCTTGTAGACCTATCCCCTCCTTAAGCCATGTAATTCTACATTTTTGTCTCTACATAGTTTCTTATTGGCAAACAAGCGAGTTATGTTGAGCAAGATTGGTGTGCAGAACAGACAAATTACAATCAGAAAAACTTCCCTCATCGCACCCCTTTTGTAACTCAGATATTACTTTTTCAACATCCTCTAGTCCTATAAAAATATTACCCACTACCCGCCCGTTCCATGATCTCAACCTTTTTTTAAATAGTTCCAATCTTTTAGTCATACAGTACATAGCATCACCCTTGATAGGAATATTTCATATATTGCAAACAATGTCCCAAGAATGGGGTAATACAGCCAAAACTTTTCAAATTTAAAAAGGGATTTCTAAGTGATTTCAAGAATAGACTTAAAAAGAATAAGACAATAGTTAGAAGTAATTCGAGGAAGATGACACATGATAATCAAGAAAATTTTGAATCTATCTTCTAATAGCAAAAGCCCTATCAATTCTTTCTCACACCCTCGCCTGACAATTCAGATTATTACACCATATAAAACAAACACCTAAATACCCTAAATCTAAAAGACCATTTGAAGATATAAAATTCAAAATTCCCAAATGCTAATTTTCTCAATGAAAGGCTTCCCACCCATCTTCTCTGGTGGCCTATCAATACAATTAAAATCTTCAGCAATTAATGTTGGCAGACATTGACTGATAATAGTAGAAGCCTTTGTCCATAACAAACACTGATGTTGGTATTCCAGGTCTGCATAGATAGCTAACAAAATCCAAGGTTGCTTTCTTAGCTATATAATAACAAAAAATACTTGTTGAGAACTCGAATTTAAAACTTTAATTTTCACATTACCCTACTGCCAAATCGCAATAACACCACCCTTAAGGTCTTGAGACTCCGCAGCATGAAAACACCAACTAGACAGAAGACAAAGATGCGCCTTGGATAAACTACAACCTGACAATCTTTTTCAAAGAAAACACAAATATAACAATGATGCAATTGAAGTCTTCTAATAGTTGGAGAAAAGGTGGGTTCATCAGTCTCCCTATAGTTCTATAAAGGAATCTTCATCGTATACGACTAGAAGTTTGATTAACATCACCCTAATCTTCACTAATTGGTAGTTCCATGGGTTTAGAACAGACCATATCATCCTCTTGTCCTCTGTTGAAAGATTTAAACCTAACGCATTCTTCATTAAAACAACTGCCCTCTCATGGTCATCTTGAATAACCTCTTGACCAACTTGATTTGCCTGCTGTTCCTCACCTGGAAGTATCTGATGTAGTAGAAATAACTGGCAATTTATCCTTCCCTTGGCCCGATGAAGAAGACAACTCACAACCAGTTTTGAGGCACATTGAAAGTGGCTGAAAAGCGAAATGGGCCATCAACTGGCTGCCCAAAAAACACATGCTCGGCCTTGGGATCTGTCAATATTGAGCTGAGCTCAAAAATCTGCACTCCTTTGGACCTTGCAGATTCCATTGGACTTTGAGCACAGCCTACAAAGGAGTCGAGGATTGAGAAATTCTTTATGCACCGCAGCAGTGCAGACCGCACGCATCGCCCATGATGATTAGTTTCACATGAGGCCACGAAAAAATATTTTTTTTCATACGTCGTACCCCAGCCCCGCGCATAACCAAACACTGCACGCACCTGCACCATCTGCAGTGCACAAAGAATTTCTCTTGAGGATCTCCCTTTCTTCCCTTTGGGCAAGTTTGAGTCCACAGCAAAAAGGCCCACATCTTTGGGCTGAAGCATACCCAGCACTTCAATTTGGGCCCGAGATACAAATGGGTTGGAATTAGCCATTTGTACTCGGTCAAGCTCAGGTGAAATTCTCCTGGCGATTTTAGTTGGCTTCATCCGCCCAGGTTCATCATTGGTTCCACCTAGCGATCCCGGTGAACCAATTTCGATTGATTCCCCTTAACCTCCATTCAGTATAAAGGATGGATTGAAAGAAGGATGGATGGATTCCATCCATCCTCTCATATGTTAGGTGAAGTATGGAAGAATGGATGGAAATAATTCTCTTCTTTATTTAATATAGAAAAAATAAGAAGAAGGATGGATGATATTATATAATATTTTACTAAAATATTCTTTGATAAAATATTATTAATATTAATTTAGAATCTATAATTATATAAATATTTAATTTAATACATGATTATAAATTAATTATAAATTAATTAATTATATAAATAACTAATTAATTTATCATTTAGTTTAAATAGCTGATTAAAAATAATAAATATAAATAAAAAATAAAAGATAATCTAATTATTTAGTTATAATTATGAAAATTATATACTAAAATTAAATAATAACTAATAAAATTTAATAGTATATGAGTATATATAAAAATATATACAAATAATATGAATGAAAAAATGAATAAGTATTATATTTTTATCAAAAAAATTAATGAGAGATAATTTTGTCAATTCTAAAGTTCATCCTTAAATACTCCATCTCCTTCATCCTTCCAATTTGGGAGAACACAAAACGATGGGCCAAGATGGACGGGCAATCGTTCCTTTCATCCATCGTTCCTATAACTTTTGAACCAACGATGGATGAAGACTATCTATACTTCTAATCCTATCCATCCATCCTTTTATGACCCCAACTAAACACTGGATAAGTGATGATTCAACCAAGTTATCGATTAGTAACTCGGTCATCATCATCTTCATCCCTCCTACCGTTTTAGGATTAAGGCTAAGGAACCTATTCTTCGTAGCTACAAGCTGGGGCCCACAAACTCTTTCTGGTGTCCCACTATTATCATCCCCACCTCCATCCTGCTGAATATTATCTGAAACTCCTATAGTTCCTTCGACAGAAACAAACTTATCTGGTTGAATATAAGATTTACTATCAAAAGAGGCTTTATTGACATGACAATCAAGCTCTGGATGCCCAATACATCCACATTTATAGCACATAATCGACATAACTTCATACATAAAAGGCTACCAAAACAACAATTATATCCCTTGAATAGATCTTTCTGGAAATAGGGGCTTTGTAAGATCAATTTTCAAACAAACCCTCGCATATTCCAGACATCAGATATTGTCCATGAAGTCATCGATGAACATTGGCTATCCGGTACTTAAAACAATCTTCAACATACCATTTCTATTCTAATATTCAATCGGCAACAGAGAGTCTTACCCACACCATGATAGATTTTTTTTTTTGGTAAGCCATGATAGATTTAATAGCATCTTTCTCAGGGGAAAAAAATTTGGAATCTATTGTGACTCGTCTCCGATGGGATAATTGGATCGTCACGCCTGAGTGTCGAATGGCAGAAAACTAGTAGAGAAAGACCGTTTGCCGGAAAGAAAACACAGTCGAGAGAGCCGAGAACAAGAGTGAAGGCTCACGGTGCGCTGAACAGGAGTAGGGTCAACTTGGGCCGGATGAAAAAATCGGCTAGCGATGTCCGATGGCAGCAGAGAGATTTGCAAGAAAAATCTGCACCGGAGATGGCTCCGACGAAGACACTCCGACGCTCAAGTCGATTTTTAGCTCACAAAGTGGATGAGTGAGTGAGGCAGAGTCTCGAGCTCTGAGAATTTGAGTGTGTGTATCTCCTGGGAGTCTTCTCTTATCTCCATTTATAGAGAGAGCAAAATGAAGGATGAAAGGATAGAAATGTATTCTGATAATGTCCTATCATATGGAGCCGTATAAGGGCATCTTTAAATGGCCTCGTGAGCGAGCGTGCCCTTTGTCTGGTGCACCGGTGGTCGCAACGACAGACCTTATCGTGAGCACGTGGCATAATTAATGACTTTGTGGTGTCCTATCACGGTGCGGAGTAGAGCGCTTAGGGTATGACCTCAGGATGACGCGACTTGATGTGACTCGATGCGACTGCATGACAGCCTCACTTGACCACCAGCTGTTTGGCCGATGTCGATGCTCAGGTCGGCCACCAACTGGGATAGGATGAAAGAGATTGGAAGTAGCCCGAGGTGAATACCTCATGTGCCAGTAGTCCCAAGCTCGTCAAGTAGGGTTGGAAAGTCAGGTCGGTATATGACCGACCTGAAGTATCAGGCACCGTACGTAGCTAAGGGATCCGATCTCTGAATCAGGGCTGTCGTGACAGGCAAGTACATCAATTTTTCGCTGAAGCCATGGGAGAAACAGACCGGTCGTTGGCCGATGTAGTATTCAACTTGGATAATGTCGCCACGCCTAGGTGATGCTGAAGTCGTACTTTTACCGACCTCAGTTTTAGACGAGGTCGGCCTCCTGATGAGACCAACTTCCTAGGGACCACAATCTTCTGATGAGATTGACTTTTACCGAGACAGGCCTCTGATTAAGGTCGGTTAGGTGAGATCGGTTAAG
>KE505213.1:221651-242539 GCA_000441515.1 Elaeis oleifera | reverse complement strand
CTTTCTTTCTTTCTTCTTTCTTTTTTCCCTTTTCTTTCTTCTTTTTTTTCTTCCTTTTTTGCCACCCCTTTCTCTCTCTAACATCTCGCTGACCTTCCCTGCACTTCGCCTATCCTCTTCATTCCTTGAGCATGACGAACGCTATTGAAAATTAGGTGCGATGGATATCATCTCCCATCTCTCCTTCAAGCCTTGGCCTTAACCCACGTCTCCTTCAAGCCAACCCTAACGCTAACCCTAGATGTGGAAACCCAGCCTCTTCTTCAGCCCTGAAAGAATGCCCGAGGGGGCTCTTGTTACCCGAGACCAGCAACGCTTGGAATTTTGTTCAAGTTCCCAAGCCTTCTCGGACACTTTGCACTCTTCTGCAGTCAGCAACGCTGGTGCTGGCTTTGCTGCTCTCACAATTGTTATCTCCCTTCCTCCTGCTCGGTCTTTTATTTGGAATTTTCTGACAACCCCTGAATCCATGTGACAGGTATTTGCTCTGTCTGCATGTTGAAAAAGTAGGAAGCCCATGGATGCACGGGCGTAGCTGGCAGCTTTCTATTTTTTTACCGTTAGTAAATGCAACTATTGATTCCATGGGAGGCGTTGTCGATTGCGGCGTTGGTGGAGACACCAAAACTTCACCCCGTTGTGCACCGATCGAGAAGGCACAGGCAGAACTGCGGTATGTTGAGACTTGAGAGCAATTCTATCTGCTGCAATTCTCTGATGCAAACGGTTAAATTTCTCAATGTTTGAATTGCAGGCAGGAATATGATGTACGTGAAGAACGGAGAAGGGAATTAGAATTTCTTGAAAAGGTTCCCATGGTTATTCTGTTTGCTTTCTGGTCTATGATTGATTTCTTCTTATGTATTTATATGATGATTTACTGTAATGCTTGCAGGGAGGAAATCCTCTGGATTTTAAGTATGGTCATGCAGTGTCAATTAGCGTGCAGTCTACTTCCCTCACAGATCAACTGGCCGAGCAATATGTGATCAGGTTTACATTTCAACCTTATTTAACTTTATCATGAGACGAATGTATGTAACCAGTTTAGCTTCCTTACCTCTGCAATTGTTGATATGGCTTTTCTGCTGGCGCTCTTTTTCTCCGGCCTTGCACTGCAGTGAAGCAAGAGGTAGCTTTGCATTAGCTGCCTCGCCCCGTGGAGATTCTGTTGAAAGCAATGACAGACCTGGAGGTTCTTTGAGTCGTGAACCTGACATTGCTGACAGTCTTTTGCATCTAGATGGAGAAAACAGTAATCTTGTTGGAGAAAGAAGGTTTAACCATAGTGGTAAAAAAGGTGACATAGCTCCATTGGAGCAATCTTCCCATATTGATGGTTCTCATAATGCAAAAAAGCCAGAGGACTCTGTTATTTTCAGCTGGGGGTTAAAAGTCAAGCATATGCCCGACGGAAAGATCCAGAACAAATCATGATGGTGGCGATGTAGGCTCAACTGATCTCATTCTGCATCATGCTAATAGATCTCCTGTTATACCTTCTACCCGACCTGGTCCTAGGGATGCAAGGGGTTCGATGCGGGAAGCACAGGTGGAAGGCCATGCTATTCTTCCATTTCCAACTCAAAACTGGCAAGCTCCAATGGCAATGTTGTATCAAAGAATTTTGATCCAGATGATCATGTATATATGGAGATGGATGCAGTGCAAACTCATTGCATGTGCACTGATATGACAAAGATGGAGTGCCACAAGGAGCACCGGAAGTCAAATATTCTGAAAACTTGCTGGATAGTGACTATAATAATCAGCATTCTCATGTAATTGCTGACAGAGTTACTAATGGTACCACATCTCGTCCATCCAATATCATCAGAAAGACGAATCTGTTTCTGTTAGTTTCTTTCCACTCCCCATGAGCGCACTGAGGTTACTAAAGATACCAGTAGTTCTGAAAAGGTGAATGGCTTTAGTACTCCAGATAAAAATGTGACTGAATCACATGATCATGATCCAAATACAAAAACTTGTGTTGCTGACTCTGTTCTGAAGCCTTACGTATGAATGACATAAAACAGATCCCTCTCATGTCAAAATGATTAGTACAAGTGTTGGAAATGCAGATGGTGACCACAATTTGAAGCTGGGAAAGATGGATGGCAGTTTACATGGTGACTCCAAAGGCCATTCAGTGTTTGAAGAGATCTCTTCTAGGCCACACAACAAGGATTTAAAGGAGAGCAATCAGTTGATAGCTGTTGATGTGCCTATTAGTGGTAATGATGCATCCATATCTGTTCCCCAACCTTGGCAACTCAGTTATTCAGATTGAAGATGAGGTGGAAGTTTGTGATGGAAGAACTGACACAAAGAGTGAAGGGAGGCCTTTTACCACTGTCCCATCTATGATGCTAACTGGTGATGTACCAGATAGGGAGCGGGATGTTCCTCAAGTTGTGAACCTGCGATCACTACCCATGAGAAGAAGAATTCCACTTATATCTCTGAGGTTCAGAACCATGCAGCAAATCACTTGAAGTTGGCGGAGAAGGCACATGAAGATGCTGTTCTGTACGAGGCTCGTGTAATAGAGGTCAGTTTGGATGGTTTTATGAATTTTCTTATTTGCTCAGAACCGGGACCACCTTTTCAAAGGTAAGATCTTAACAATTTCGCTTATCAGACAACCTTAAAAAGGCTGGTGAGTTGTCTGCATGCAACATTTCTTCAGAAAAGCGACCGAAATGTCATTGGGATTTTGTCCTCGAGGAGATGGCATGGATGGCAAATGATTTCATGCAGGTGCTTCTTTTTTTCTGGAATAGACTTTTGATGCATCCTCTGTGTAAATGGACATCTGCAATATTTGAATCACATGTTGCTTTTTAAACACATCAATTTTGATTTTAGTTATCCTATCTTCTTTCTCACTTATTTCAAAGGAAAATATGTTCTCACTTTTACTGATGTTGTCTACCCTTATTAGTTTACTATAATTGCATTAATTATATGTAAATAGGAGCGCTTGTGGAAGACTACTGCTGCAGCCCAAGTATGCCATTGCATTGCTTCTGGTGGTCGAGCAAAGTTTGAACAGGTAAACATGTGGCGAGAGCAGAAAAATGTGGCTAGAACTCTGGCAAAGGCTATCATGCATTTTTGGCATTTGGATGAGATTTTGCATTCTAGTGGCAAGACACCTGATGGCGTAGATGAAGAGTGCAGTTCAGAAATGCCTGGATCATGGAAGTTTGATGGGGCTGAAGCTGAAAAACATCAGGTTGTAAAATTTATTATCGAACAATTTGATTACCTTGGTCATTTCAGTTATAAAATGTGGCCTCTCACAGTAATATCAGACAAAGATGTGTCCAATTGATGGCTTGTATTTGTCATCACTTCATTAAGTTATTCTGGTGGATATGATGCTTAGTTTGTATAATCAGATGTGAATGTGTCATTGTTATAGCACTTTCATCGGGGCTACCAACTTCTTTTAGAAGTTGGTCTGAGCAAGTCTATGACATGTTCTATTTCTTTTAAAGGCTTAGGGATGTTTGGCTTTCTTTATTCTCTAAATTCTACTAATATGGTACTGATATCATGCATAGAATAATAGAATGTTGTGGTGATATTCTTATATGAATAGCTAAACTTTTACCTGTTTCTGTTCAGTCCTCTATAAATCATGCTACTTTGACCCATATGCCTTGGTGGGTGATATTTTTGCTGTTATTTTTTAAATTTATGAGTTCTAGTGGTAATTTTAAACATTCCGTATTGCACTTTTTCATGTCACTTTGTCAGCCAAATATCAAATATTTTCAGAGCACCGATTTAAATCATCATGCATATACATATGTTCGAAAGTTAAACAGAACTGGTGAATGAATGGCTGGAGATTGTTTCTTGTTCATTTAGGGTTTTCTATTACTAATTGTCTTGATGTTATCCAACTAATTACTAGTTTCATTTTAAGTTTGATTGGGTGCCAAGTATATGAGAGAATAAGTTCTTGTTTTGCTCAGAATACTTCACTAAAATTTTCCAAGCAGAAGATTAAGAATATTGGTAACTATGTATTCGATTCTCTGCTTCAATTTTGATGCTCTTGCTGGGACCATACTGCTATACGACTGTCATGAACCCTCGGTTTCTGCATTGTGATGTTCTGCTTGAATATCTAGTTCTCTAGCAAATGGATCCAGCAATGCTGCTTCAGTATAATGGTTTCTTGATGATATGGATCTTGCTGAGTGTAATTGTCATCCTTTTGGTTAACATTCAGAACTTTAATAAGTTAGATGTGTCAGCCTCCAAATCTCAAGAGGGGATATTGTATTTTAGTTTGAGCATTAGCTAAATCCAGCGAGGAGGGCAGTGTGAGATCTGTTGGGAGAATGCTTGATTGGGAAATTTTCTTAATGATAAACTTGTGCTATGGCCAACATAAAATTACATGTTTAAGTGTATTTAGAGGTCTGTGTAACCTAATAATTTCTGAAACATGAAGGAAAGCCTTATCCTGCTGGATGTTCATTATTCTATTGAATTAAGAACACTGATATGGTTACCGCCATTAAGTATTTGAAAAATTATTATCATTTATGTTGATACATCATAACTCTTCATGAGGGTAAGTTACCAGCCGAAACATATTGTCTTGGGTAGCAATTCACTATAATAACCTACTGCTAGATTTGCACTCACGTTCCAACATTTCCCAGTAGATTGATTTATGGTCTCTAAGGTTAACCTCATCTCACTTAATTGATGATGTACCATATATTATATTATTTATTGTTGCTTTTCAATTCCAATATTAATTGTTTCTTAATCACAAGCTATTCGTTGCTAGTACAACGCAACATGTGTTATGTCACAGTTGTTTGTTTGTATCGATACTGAGTGATGTTGCCACTTGGCATTTGATAAATATACTCTGATTCCTGGAATTCTTTGAGTAGATGCACTTATATTTTCTTAGTATACCATCAAGAAAGAAATATCCCACAATATCCATTTATCAAATCTTCATTTATAAATTAGACCTAAGAGTATCACGTGTTTTCATGGATGTGCAGTTAAAGTATGTAATATTTATTATTTGTGATATCATGACTATGACCATGTAGCCTTTCTTGATCTTTATCTTTCGAAATCTTGGTGTATTATTATATTAGTTTTATGCCAGAGGTTTACCATGGAGGCTATCTTCTTATTTGGGCAATTGAAAGGAATATATAGAGAAAAGGCAAAAAGTTCATCTATGTGGTAATGCTAATAATGAAGTACCAAAAACTGTAGTTTGATGGGCCTTAAGAAGGAAAGGCATCCATGATTGGT
Organism: Elaeis oleifera; assembly: GCA_000441515.1. NCBI lineage: Eukaryota > Viridiplantae > Streptophyta > Magnoliopsida > Arecales > Arecaceae > Elaeis > Elaeis oleifera. The sequence goes on along the minus strand of KE505213.1, from coordinate 237,232 downwards.
ACATTGGAATTGCTAAGGGCATATGTTGCTAAAGTCGTGGCAAATGTTAGGTGTAGGTGTGGTTTGAGCAAATTTTCAGTCCTGGTGGTTTGCTCTACAAATCAGCACTAAGCCCATATCTTTCTATACTGATTTATTTCTAACATTCAAGAAAACATACCATGGTACATGTTTGCAGAATATGTAGCACTGATCCATGAGGAAGTAACAAGGTTCAATGCTGAATTGGATTAATGAAAGAAGCATAAAAAGATAATGATTTAAAAAGCTGCAAAACAACAATAGACTAATTTTGGTGAAAATAAAAATGCAGATGACTGCAATAAATAATGATGGACAAGAGATACAACCAAGGTTGTATGTTAAACAACAATTTACTTGAGGCATAATGCAAATTTTGTGGCACTTTTACGTCCTACCTAGCCAATGAAAGTAGCAGCAGCTGCAACAGTATCTCCTAAATTGTGTTGTATTATTTCTTGACTACATAACTTGCTATTTGGAGTGTGTTATTGGTAAGGGATTTTGCTGTGCATGGTATTGTTTCAGTAGACAGTTTGCATGTAAGTCTTTGTGGCCTAAACTTTTGAGTTGTAGGATAGGATTTCCCTTCTTAAGATATTTAGGCATGTTACTTTCATGCAGTGCATTTGGTATTTACACATATCAAGATTCAATGTAAGTTTACATTTAAGTTCATATTTGCTTGTTCTTAATATAATGATTGCTTTGTATATGCTGCCTTTGTAATGATTATATATTTAAGCAATATTTAAACGACTGACATATGGGTTCTTGTAGGGTAGCACATATATTGAAGCAGAAAAGTCTGGGCATGTTGTTATTCAGCCTGCTGTTAAGGATTATGCAGTTAGGTTTTTGAAGTATATTAGTAGCACATCAAGATATCCTGTCTTGGCTGAAGCACCAGCTACTCCTGATAGGCTGCATGATACTGGCATTTTAGAAATGTCCTGGGAAGATCAACATTCTGAAGTATGGACTAGACCCTTTTCTCATATATCTAATAAAGTCAATCTATTGGTCATGTTTACTGTTGGAAAGTATGTTGCTTTGCAGTATGCCTGCATATGCATGGTATTCCTGTTACATTTGAGTCAGAACAGCAAGACAAATTGTTCTATGTTTTTCTTGCTTCAGCACACATTGGCTTAAATGTTGTTCCTACTTGTAATGTCAACGGCTGATTACCTTTCTTCTTCAGGAGAGTCTCTTCTATACAGTACCTCCCAGTGCAATGCAAGCATACAGAGAATCTGTTGAGTCTCAGTGGGTGCATTATAAGGTAAAAAGAGGTTTCTTTCTTTTCTTTTGGGTGCATTCATTGGTAGGGAGAACATCTTAACATGCAAAATAAAGAATAAAATTTGCCAATAATTTAAAATTTAGAAAGTGGCAAAAAGATTTAGAAACAAAATTGTGTGAGTATATGCTTCCTTATCTATGCAACTAAGGCGATAGCAGAGAGAAGAGGCAGTTCTAAATTATAAGAAAAGCAAAAATTCTGAAGCCATGGTACTCTGATTCTCAAAATGGGAGATCTCTACATCAGAATCCATGTCTTAGCCCACCCGCTATAGCGCTCTCTATCTCTCTCACATTCATACCGTGCATTTGTTTAAATATATAATTTGTAGATATGGATGTATATATTATACATATATAAATGTGTATATGTATGCATCCATTCAAGCAAGAATAGCTAAAATGCAGTCACCAGCAGGAACAAATGAATATGACTTCACTAATTACCAATCCATGAGTAATTAATCAATAAGTTGCAAAAAATCATAATATTTGGAAACTAAAGAACAATTTATGATTAAGTTAATAAATTTGGAACAGTTCAAAGAATCATTTGGTAGTTTAAAATTCACGAGCATTTGAAAAAATTCAACATTTCTAAGTGACTATGCAGTCAAAAAATTTCTCTCTCTGAAAATTGTATGATCCTTGCTTCATATGGCTTCTAGAGGCCAATAAAATGGTTATAAACTAGTATTTCATTGTACCCACTTTTTCAACTCATCAAAAAGTTGGGTTGTGTCAGCTTAGACATTTAAACCAATGATGACTTTTTAATGTTGGATTCATGAATGCTAATCACCTTTATAAGGCCTTAAGCGAGGTTTGCTATCTCGGTATTGGACCTCATACCAGTACCATCCTATTATAGTGGTGGTACGCTTGGTATGGGAGCCGGTTGAGTGTTGGTATGCCCTCCGTATCATATACGGTTTAGTATTGTACCGGGTTAAACAGGTATGGTATGGTTATGGGTACGGTGTGTACCGACACTGACTCGTACAGCAAACCTTGGCGCTGAGACTTTACCTTGCCACATGATGATGGTACTTTTTGATATATATTACTACCTTATAGTCTTTGTTTTGGGCTTTTAACTTCTAATCAGTGTTTATCATGCAACCTAGAAGGAATATTTTGCTAATTATTAAATGTGGATAAAAATTAGTATCTTCCATTTGTTGACTACATTTTGTAAAGACAATCATACTTTATTGATGCCAGATATTTCAAAATGAGATATATCATGTTGTGATTTCTTAGTATGGTCTTTTGCATTGTTTTTTTTCCAGCAATATCACTAGCAAATTCTTAAATTTTAGGGTTACCAGTTATTTGTTTTCGACACCAGATGTTTATTTATTTTTGCTGCTTCCAGAAAATGGGTAGCATCATCCATCAAGAGGATTGTGAGGCATCCATGTGTGATTCTGTGGCAGGTATTAGATCTATACTGTTAATCATTAATTCTCTTTTGTTTGAGTGCACCAATCTGCTAACACAAATATAACTGGATATAGATGGATCCCGTGAGAATGCATATGAAGAGGATGAAGGTGACACAGGCAGATATTATTTGTCTGGAGCATTTGAAGGCGGGTTGTCATCAAAATTTGCTCAGAAAAAGAGAAAAACATGCAACAGAATTCATGTACTCTTAGACCTTATGGAGTTGTTACTGACTTGTCTTTTGAGCCTTGCATGGAAAGCAAGTCAGGAAATCAACCTTTTTCAATTGGAAAAAGACCATCAAGTACCCTTCATGTTAGTTCAATTCCAACGAAGCGTGTACGCACGGCTGCTCGGTTACGGGTTGCGAGTCCTTGTACTGCTGGAGGTACTGGGAGCTTACAAGTAACTAGTAAAACAGATGTTTCAAGTGGAGACACAAATTCTTTCCAGGATGACCATAGTTCATTGCGTGGTGGATCCCTGCCCAGGAAAAGCATGGAAATTGAATGTTCAGTGGACTTTGATAGGCAGTTACTGTATGATGGTTGTGAAATATCAGCAAAATCTAAAAAGAAGAAGAAGCCTAAGCATCTAGGTTACAAGAGCTCACTGAATTTGACAGACTCTAGTTTTTTAATATTTTCAGGAAAGGTAAGGTTTTTCACCCCTAAAGGACTCTCTTGCCTACTTTCTAGATTAGCTAAGTTCTAAAAGATTGCAGGGTTCCTTATATGAGCAGAGGCTGCAAGTTGATTCTATGGTTCAACATGAACAGGTGAAATTTTGCTTCTATTCTGCACCATATATGCTATTTGATTTGTCAGTTAGTCTGTTTTAACTAGCTTCAAAACTTTGGACCCGTTAGCAAAAATAAACTAGAAAATCTTGGACTGAATCATGTTCAATAAATGTGCAGTCAGATAATGTTTCATGATTTGATTTAATTTTAAAATTTGTAGACTTAAAAACTGTAATAGTTTTAGCATATTAATTTATACATAAGCTAAAATATTGGAGTTTAAACATTAATGGATATATTCCGGAGTGCTATGAGAATGAGAATTATAACTTCAATTTATCTGTAGTAGGGAATAAATCTAAGGACAATGCCCCTCTCTCTCTCTCTCTTCCCCCTCTCTCTCTCTCTCACTCTCTCGATTTTTAAGGGGACTTGTATCAGTGCATAATTCACTAATCTTTTTTTGGTGAACTGGAACCATATCACACACTGGTGTACAGTATAGTAATTTGTACTTCACAAACAAGTAAGCAAGGTCAGTGTCTATGCTCTGTCTGCTTCCAAGTTTTTTACTAATGATCTTCCTATTGGCACCATCCTCCTTGAAAATGCAGTTGCCTCATCATAATGAGGAAAGAAAGAAATAGCAGTCAACAAGCAATTGATACATGGTACAGATTATCCAATGCAGGTAGGAATGACGAACAAGTTGTTCACGAGCAAGTTTGAGTTCGGCTCAAACTTTGGCTTGAATTCGGCTCGCTCGGTTAAGAAATGAGCTGAGCTAGAGCTAGGGCTGGCTTGGCTCGTGTTCAGCTTGTTCCACCTCTAAATGCAGGTCGAAAATCCTGAAGTTATCTCCCTGTAAAACTCTAAAAAAGAGTAACATGATAATTGCCATGCTAACGTGCTTTTCAGTCGCTAGCCTGGTTTGCATCTAGCATTGAGGTCTTTGTACATCTGTTGATTGCCCATAAACCTTGAGATGCTTTTGACTTACATCCAAGGTTTGTTGTGCCGGTACTGATGGCCGTTTCGGCCAATCGGTGGCACGATACGGTACGCCTCCGTACCGTACTGGACCGGCATGAACCGACGAAGGCAAAAGAACAAATCGAGAGAAGAAAAGAGAGAAAGAGAGAGAATAGAGAGAGAGGGGGGGAGAAAGAAAGGAGGGAGGGAAACTCGTTGGAGACATCGTCGGACAGCCTCTGGTTGGCCGCTGTGGCCGTCGGATGGTACATTCTGCGCGTGCGGTGCCGCAGGCGTGAAATAGGGGTCTGTTTCATGGCTATTTTTTTTAAAAGCCAAAATGCTTGAAGTCGGCAATCGATTAGTCGGCTTCACCATTTATCTTTGTTTCAAAAAGGCGATGAACAGGGATTGTCGCCCCTGTTCCGCAGCTGCGGCTCCGCCTGTCCGGTTTCTGCCGTCCGGTGGCCACGACGGCTACCCAGCAAACACCAACGGTCTCTCCGTCGGCTGCACGTCCTCCGATACGTCGCTCCCCCCTCTGAGCTCTCTCTCTCTCTTTCTCGCTCTTGTAAAGCCCTATTGGGCGATAACCGGGCCGCGGAAGCCCTCCGGTGGCCACAGCGGGCCACTGGTGGCCTCCAGCGGCTAGGCTTCCTTCCCTCTCCTCCTCTCTCTCTCTCTTTCTCACTTTCCCTCCCTTTCCCTCTCCCTCTCCCTGCTCCGGTATTCAGGTTTCGCCGGCCGAACCGTGCCGGTTCCTTGCTGGCCCGGTACAGTACGGGGTGTACCGGCCGGTTCGGGCCGGTACAGAATTCCTTGCTTACATCCATGAAGAATATATATGTATATATAGTTTGACATGTTTTTGGTGGTCTTATTCTATCATTATGATGCTTAGTACTATTGGTGGATTGCATAATGTCTCCTTCTAAGCTTTCCTGATTGGATGGAAAATGTAATTGATATCTCTTTGGCAGAAGCTGACGATTTTGAAAGTGCTTGATGAACTTGTTTTGATACATTAGAATTCTTCAAAAGCACCTTTTATATTGTTTTCAGGACTCACGTATAGAATTCTTTAAAAGTGCCTTTTACATTTTAGAAATATAAGATTTCTATGGGCTTCTCAGCATCTTCATGAAGGTATATCCTGAGTGAACGGACATTGTTTCTACTTTCTATATTATAAATTGCCTTGCTTGTGATGTATGAAGCTGAGTTTTATGCAGTACTTTTCATTGTTCATTCTACAATAAAAATCAATGAGGATCATGTTATGCATTTTATCTTTCCTGTTACACACAAGGAAAAGGAGCAGACATGCTAAAACTTCTTATATGAAAAGCAACATATTCTGCCAATAATTTAGATAAGTATAGTTGTCCAAGAGGTAGTGGGTGTCAATTGTGAGTCTGGTAAGGTTTTAGAAAACATTATTGGAGACACTTGTAGCATATGTTTGATTTAGTATTTCTATCAATGCATTTATTTTATTTGGGTAGTATGAATAGTAATCAATACCTTGCCGGCCCAGTAAATTAGAAGAGCATGAATTAGTTAAGTCTAAAGGCATGTAATGGATGTTAACAGAAGCTTTTGTCTCTTTTAGCTAGTTTATTTGAAGTTGTTATTCATCAGTTACTGATGAAGACCTTTGTAGATTTCAACTTCTAATCATGGTAATTGCTTTAGTTGGTGCAATTATGTGTTCTTCTTATGTCTCTAGCATATCATGTTCACGTGACTATGTTCAGAGACTTTATTAATCTACCAACCACTTGCCTTGATCTTGTACTTATTCTTCTACAAGCAAAGCTTAAACACTCGGGTATTTCCTCTCCTGCAGGATCTTGCAACTCCTCCGTGAGCAAGTTTTTTATTGGAGTCCTTTTTCTTGCACATATACCATCTCTTAATATTGCTTTACAGCTGATGTTGGTGCTTCATGTCTTGCTAAGTTTTAGTTCTTGTCTTGTGATTTGTTTTCTCTTGTCTATTATCCATTTCATGTTTCATAGCAATAATTGAACAAATATTATATGCAGAGGAAAAGGCCTGTAGATTGTCCTGTCACCATGCCAATCTCTTTGTCAACTCAGTGCTTGAATACCATGATTCTTCCTATATCCATGAATTAACAATGTTTGCTTTTGGATTGCAGAAGGATCATTTGAAAAAAAGATTGGAGAATCAGCAGTTTGAGTCAAATTGGAATGCTGGTAGTTTTCGTTAGGTTTTTGTAATTTTATGATTTATATCAGCAATTAATTGTTCTGCTTCAATTGCTCTCATTAGTAAATTGATTTCCTAATACATGGATTGCAGTAATTTATGGGCAACATGCTGCTAAGAAGCCTAATCTTTTGAAGCAACTGCCAGAGACTTCCCCAGAAGCACTTACCCCAGTCCTTGGTTCAATGCCTTCTCCGGTTGCTTCCCAGATGAGTAATATGTCCAATCCAAATAAACTAAGTAACACGATTGCCAACAGGGATCAGGGAAGCAAAAGTAAAAATTAAAGGTGTGCTATTTGGCTTATGTTGATTTGTCCGTCTGATGCAAGCTATTATGTTGTTGGATGAGTTGTGCCTCTATAATATTTAGTCACTCATAACTGATAGAAACTTAGATTATTAGTTTTTGTTTGCGGATAATCTTTATTCTATTGCAGATGATTGTCAATTTGTTCGAATTGCCTTGTTCTTTAGCTATGTCTTTTACAAGGCTGCTGATTTTCCTGTGGTTCAAAGTATTGAAATTACTGATTGCATCTTGTTTTCCAAAATAGACTTCTTTATAGAGTTGTTGCTTCTCTCATTCACAACCTGGAGACATGTTAACTTAATTTTGTTTCACACTTTTAATGTTTATTCATTTTGTTTTTTGATTTTAAAGTTGTATCCATTTCCTTATGTCTGAAGCAGAGATGAAGTGATAGGTAGTGGTGCAGTATATTGGAGCATAATGTGCTTTGAAAGTCTAAGGCTCTTCTATGAGATTTACTTGTGATTCTACCTATCCTATTTATTCTTTTTCAGAATTGTAAATTAAATTTATCATCTGTATCTGTAATCTTGTTTGTTTAACTGCAACGGCAAATCTTTGACTGGCATATATTTAATTCCAGGCAGAGAAATAAAATGAATGACTTCAGATTGTCATCATTCAAACAAGATACAAGATCAATTGCATGTGCTACATGTAAATTAAATATATTTGTAGCCTATTGTTTTCTCAAAATGTTCTCTCTTTCTGCAGGTGGTTGCCGGGCAGTCAGGATTTGGAAGTTCATGGTCAAACATTGAGGACCAGGTTGCTCTTCCTTTTCAAAATGTTCTGTCATTTGAATTGTCTGTCACATGAAACATTTTTTCATATATAAGTGCGATAATATTTCATATCAGGCACTTGTTGTCCTTGTTCATGATATGGGTCCAAACTGGGAGCTAGTAAGTGATGCAATCAACAGCACCCTCCAGTTCAAGGTGAATTCATAAATCATATTGTCAGCTCCCCATATTAACACCCGTCATCATCTGCATTAAGTACTTGGTTTCTTTACTTGCTTTAGGATTCTTCATGATTAAGGACCCTGGAATGTGACTTCTCTACAACTATATGTTTACCATTGATATATTGGTTTTGGGCTTATTTAACCTGACATAGGCACAGGACGGACAAGGGGGTTCCAGGTAGAGCCATCCCCAAACCCAAACCCAACACACAAAGAAGGATAAAAGTTCACAAATGGAGGAACCAAGTGCCTATATATTTACCATGCACAAGGGATCTCTTTGCACCCCAATGCACTTGTGCTTGCTTGCCCAAGTCTCCAACTCATAGAGTTTGGGAACCACTGGATAAGTCTCATTGTTATGAAGCCCAATCATGGCTGTAGATCTTTATTTTGATAAGGGACTCTTCATTCTGATCCTAACCCCGCCACATCCATGCCTCTTCTGTGTGATCATTCATCCTCTTATCCCATTGCCATTCTTCAAACCATAAATCTGTGATCTTAATTTTAAATAGCATGGACTCTTCCTATTCTTATCCCATTCCTGCAGTTTTTCTAAGAAATTTCAAATATGACAACCATCAATTTTGCTTCCCTTAAACATTTTCTGAGGTCCAAAACCAAAAGTTAAAGAAAAAAGGAGTTCCAATAGTGCTTGATTGAACCAAGCTCCACCACCATCACCTTCTTGCATCTCTCTCTCTCTCTCTCTCTCTCACACACACACACACACACACACTCACTCACTCACTCACTCACTCACTCATTCACTCACACATGCACGCACAGAGTTCAGCCCCCACCTTTGTTTAGAAACCATGTGAGATTGCAGTATATAGTTGGGTTGAAGGTAGAGAGATTTATCTTGATGCTCGTAGCTTGAAAGTTTTGAAATACTTTGATTGTGATGATGGCAGGGAGCAGATCTGAATAGAGGCTTTCAGTTATTACAAGATCTATGAACTTAAGAATTTGTTCAATAATCTTTTATATGCTTTTCATTATTAAAACTGGCATTGTTAGAATTTTTTAGTTTCTGATGTGTAACTTGTCCTGTTCCCCTTTTCTCCCTGCACAGACCCATACTTTTGCATCTTTTCTTCCTTATTTTAACTCATAGCAGTTTTGTTGCTGGCTGCTATATAATGCCCATTTAACATATTTGTGCTATCTCTATGAATATTTTCTTATGTCATAATGTCAGGTCTTCCATATTGGTTTCTTGTACAATTAATTTAATTGCTGTTTTTGGAAATCAAGTTCTTGCCCCTTTGTTCCAAGGATTCAGGGTATTTATGTTGTTCTTCACTTGCAGTGTATCTACAGGAAGCCTAAAGAATGCAAGGAACGCCACAAAATTCTAATGCACAAAACTGCTGGTGATGGGGCTGATAGTGCAGAAGATTCAGGCTCATCTCAACCTTATCCATCCACTCTGCCTGGCATTCCAAAGGCAAGCCTTGTGATTTCCTTGTGTTAAAACAATCATACAATCTATTGGTCATCAGAAGCATGACCATTTCACTAGGTTAAATGGTGTGTGAACTCATCTTCCAATATCTTTATTTACTTTCCACATCAGGGCAGTGCCAGACAGTTATTTCAACGTCTTCAAGGACCACTGGAAGAGGATACTCTAAAGGCACATTTTGAAAAATTATTTTGCTTGGACAGCAACTGCATTCCTGCAGGAATCAGGTCTGTTTCCTGTTTGACTGTAAAAAGACTTTTCTGTTGGCATGATATCTTTGGGTAGTACCCTGGCAGAAGCTGAGAATTGACTTTCATTCATACCTAAGTAATAGCTTTATCCTATTATCTTCAAAAGCAGGTTGCAGTTTTGGCTTTCAGACTCCCTTTACTGCAAACAAAACAGGGGAGGGGTGATAGCAATTTGTTTTCCAAAGATGAAATTATGTTGCAATACCTACAAAATATGGTTGATTACCTTAAGTTATATCTCTCACCATACTTGAATGTGAAAATCTACCATGAATTATTCTGGGGAGCACATATCTTAACCATCACAATTTGTAGCCTACGCATGATGCATGCTCGTAGAATTATGTAGTGCATGTAGCTTAGTGTTTCTTTCCTTCATTCTGTGTTGCGCATCCTTATGCTTTGCTAATATGTTCTGTTATTCTCACTACTGAATATGATCTGGTGTTTTGAGAAGAATGACAATCGGGAGCCAAAACAAATCACTCCAGCACATAGTTCTCATATGGTTGCTCTTTCTCAAGTATGCCCAAACAACTTGACTGGAAGCATCTTAATGTAAGATGTAGTAACATTTTTATTCTTTTTGATGCATGTCAATCTACAGTTTTAATGCCAAGCCTTTTGTTTTCACTCTTTTTTCTTTTGTCCTAGTGCCAGACTTACATCTTCCCATTCTTTTGAAAGTAGTCTTTTCTTTATAACTTTTTTGGTTATATGTCAACAGGCCGCTTGATCTTTGTGAAGCAATCTCTTCAGGCCCAGATGTTCTTCCCTTGGATGTCAGGGATCTCATACAAGTGGTTTAGCAATCCCAAGTCATCAGGATTATATCAGTCCTATTCCTACCGCAAATGTGAACACCCTATTACAAGGATCTCCTCGTATGGTCTTAGGCGGCAGCTTAGTGTCACCATCTGCTCCATTAAATGCCAGTAATAGGTATATTTAATTAGATGATCTAACTATTTTCCCACTTCTCAGTCCAACTTATTGTTGTTCTAGAATGTTTTCTTTAGGGTGCTTACTAGTTGGTAAAATTGTTCTCCTAGGGATGCTCAGAGACATGGTGTGCCAAGACCAACTTCTTTACCTGTTGATGATCAAAGAATGCAGCAGTATAGCCAAATGCTTTCTGGTAGAAATCTTCAGCAATCCGCTATGTTTGCACCCAGGGCTTTAGGAGTTGATCGCAGTGTCCGCATGTTATCTTGTGGGAATAGCATGGGGATGATATGTGGGATGAACCGAGGCATGCACATGCCAAGGCCGGGTTTCCAGGGAATGGGTCCACTGGGTATGTTAAACATGGTTTCGACTGGAAATATACTGTCAAGCAGTGGGCATGGAATGCAGAATCCTGTCAATGTCCATTCCGGTGTTGTTTCTGGCTCAGGAAACTTGAGGCGACGTGATGCTTTGCAGATGCTTCAAGTGAGCTATTAATCTCTCATTTTGTGATGATTGCTTGGTCTATCTATTGTTTCGGCATTGCTAGTTACATGGGTATCAATTTACTTCTTTCTTTCAGAGTAATGCAACTATTGTATTGCATTAACATGAACAAATACAATTAATGAGGAACAACTAGAGTGCTAATTTGTTCTGCACAGACTTTGGTCTCGTTTAAATGTTAAATAATTTAATATTCAGTTGTTTACATTATATATAACATGCTTTTTTTAGAAATTCTTGGTGATACTGCACCCTTTCTTCAAAGAGAGAAATGAAATGAACAAGAGTAGCAAGGAAATAAAGGAGGGACAAAGACTGTTTTAAGCAGTAAATACTTTGCACCAAAGGGTATATATGGGCAGAGTCTATTGTTGGACCGCATGCCTCTTGCAAAAGTTTTGGTTGTTATGATCTGCCATAGCAGTCCTCCTCACAGTTCCTTTCGACTGCCTCTTTGATTTCTGAGTTTATTGCACTGGCATTTTCTTGGTTTGCAAAAATAAGTGATGTCACAAGGATTTCTTAAATGATTTCACATTATTCTCTAAGTTACTTGCAATAGAATCACTGGGGCTGAAGATTTATTGAGTTGAGACTAATATCTGATGCATTCCCAAGTGTGGCAAAGAAAGAACATGAATTCCTTGAAGCCACATGAGACATTCAAATTACCCTCTTTCTTCAGGACACTTGAAAGTTGAAACCATTATTAGCAGTTCAAGAAACATGGATGCAGTTTTGAAAACTCAAGGAGAAAACTTAGTGGTGAAAGAGAAAAGAGAAGAAAGAATGTTATGGGTGTTTAACATCGAATTAGGAAGAGATATTTTTAAGTCCATTAAGAAATAACATATGATTCATTTTGAATGTCATAGAGGACTTAATTATTTCACAAGCTTATCCTGGCTTCTTCATATGCTGGAATAAGTAGATTAACATCAAGTTTTTGAACTGTTGATCACATCTAGAAAGCAGGGACATTAAGCTTTTTAATATAAACAAGTTGACCCTTGGCCTTCTTAACTGAAAGCAACCTGAAACAATCCTAAAGTTATCAAATATTGCTCATAAAATTAAGCTAATTTCTGAAACTCACGACAGATAAATAAGAAAATGTTTTGAAACTTAAAAATGTGTTGCTGAACATTAGCTTTTTGAAGAATGGAGCCAATGTGCACATGACATCTACACATAATGCTAAGCTTGTAGAAATAAATATCTAAGGCAGACTGAATACTTGAGGCCAATACTTTTGTGCATGTAATGATCAGTACCCTGAATGATAGACCCAATTTTGTTGTTTTTGTTGTCTTGTAGCCTGCTCAGAATACAGATGATCATCGGCACATGATGATCCAAGAACTCCAGCTGCAAGTTTCACAAGGGAATGGTCAGGCTGTCGCTCCTTTCAATGGCATGAGTGCCTCATTTTCTAGCACAACAGCCACTCCACCCATTCAGACATTTCCAATTCCACAACACCAGCAGTCTCATCAGATACCACAGCAGGCACCCATACTTGGAAATTCTCGGCACCCACATATTCAAGGAACAAACCAGTCAAGCTCTCAGCAGCAGGCCTATGCTTATCGCTTTGCTAAAGAAGGCAACTCCAACCGCAGATGAAGACACGGCACCACTTTTCTGGATCCAATGCCATATCGCCTATTCAAAATAGTTTGCAGATCCAACAGCAGACACAGTTGTCGGCTCCTGTGAGTGCAAGTCCTTCACAAGCGCAGCATAAGCAGCAACAAATGCCGCGAAATCTGCAGTCTGGCTGTGGAATGCCAAATCAGATCAAGCAAAGACAGAGGGAACAGGTCGAACAACAGCCAAAGCAACAGCAGCAACAAAGGCAACAGTCACAACAGCAAGCTAAGCTTATGAAGGTTTAGGCAGAGGAAGCATGCTGATGCACCAGAAATTACCAGGTGATGCTTCTCAAATCGGTGGCTTTTCAACTGCTTCCAAAGACCAAGCCTCTGAGAAACATTTGATGCAACAATGCTCAAGCTGCTTTTCTGGTGGCTTGGGTTTGAGTTCAATTTTGCCCCAGACAGGAAACCAACAAAAGATGTATTCTAGTGAGCAGCCTCAGTCATCAAAGCAGATGACACCAATGCCTTCTCATTCTGATTCTTGTAACCAATGATCGGTCCAAGGTTCTCCTAGTCACACAATGTTAGCTTCCTCACAACCCCCTATTCCTTCTTCGGCACCTCCACCTAATCAGCAACAGCAGCAGCATATGTATCCATCCCAACAAAACATTCAAGTAATGGTGCTTCAGCAAAACCACCAGATGAACTCTGATGGTGCAACACAGTCCTCAACTGTTCAGGTCCATGTTAATTAGATGGTCCCGACTATATCTTCTAATTGTACAGATTCAGGCACTACTGCTCCTGTGGTTTCATCTCCAGAACAGTGGAAACCAGATGTGAGCTCACCAGCTCCAACAGCACATTTGGCTAGTCCTCCACAGGAAATTTAGTGGGAACTGAAACCCTGATATCCTCTTCCAGCCAAGGATTAGTGCAGAGACGGTTCCCAGGAAGTGTGTCAATGCATGGAAATAGTAGAGGACAGTGGCAGCCTCAGCCTTAGCAGCAGCTGCAGCAGCAAGCGGCACAAGGCCCTCTATATCCACAGAAATCAAACTCAGGGCCAGGGTAATAAAGAATAGAGCTGGATCTATCTGTAATCAAGAAGCAACACCCACATCCCTTGTAAAACTAGTGTACAGGTAAGTTGGTGCTATGGTATCCTTGCAGACTTTCGTTTATGCTTGCTAATCTGGCTTGTGAGCAGCTTAAGTTTAAGGGAAAATTATAGAGATACCCCTAAACTTATATTTTCGCCTGATCAACACATGATAGCATAGGATTATATTATGACCAAAATACCTTTTGTATTAGTTGTTTGTGAGGTGAAGTCCTAGCACAGATATCAAGGAACTCTTAGTATATGACCCATAGTTAAGGATCACCCACCACAATCTCAAAGTACTTCATCATTCATCTGCTTGCATAGATCTCAAAGCATTCTTAGTCTATACTTGTTCAATCTATCCACATTATAGTTTGTCGGAGATGCTTTGTATCTCTAGATATCACTCTAGAGCGTTGGTCAGCAAAGTTTGTTGCCCAGCAATGCAACCTAAGAGGGGGATGAATTGGATTCCTAAAATCTTTATGATTATGTGCACTAGAAAAAGCAACTTTTAAAGTATTAGTGAAGTGAACAAAGAAAAGCATGTGCAGCAATAACTTAAAAGAATGAATGCAACAAATGAAAGATCACAAACATAGCAAACATCAAGTTTTATATTGGTTCGGTGTCCAACTCAGCATCTACATCTACTCTTTAAAACACCATTTTTGAAAATTTCACTACAATCTATTTCAAGATTGTGGTTCAATTGTTTTTGTTGTGCTTAAAATTAAACTAATTGATTTTCTTTTGAAATCAACCAAACCAACTCAATCACAACCTTCCCTGGGCTTGATTACACTTTACCATCTAGTTAAAAGTTTGGCTAAATCTTTCCTCCAAGTTTTAAGCCTCTTGAAATTTGTTACACTCAAAAATAGAGAAATACAATCAATAAGATAATAAATCACAAAGCTTCTTAATGAGCAAAATTACAAGCCATTGAAGCACGAGTAGGAAGCTGAGGAAGCTCTTCTTTAATGCTTAGTTGCCTCACTTGAATGCTCAATTGATTGCTTTCAAGAATATATAGATGTGTGCTTGGAGTTCTCTTTTGAATATTGCTTAATAGCACTTAGTATTCTTTTTTTTTTCCCAATTTGTGTTGAAAGCTTTTATACCTTCATAAGTGGTTGGAAAGCCGTTTCTAGCCATTGGAGGGTGAAATAGTTGTTGGAATAAATTTTCATTCTAGGCTTGCAGAAAACTAGCTATTTGAGCTGTTAGATGCAAAGGGATCGACTCTGTGATCTTTAGGGGTCAACTTATGGAATGCTTGGGTTGACTCGAGAAATAGTTATTTTTCACTACGTTCTGTTTTTTGCCTGAGACCATTTTGGGGTCGACACAGCTGATCCTGGAGTCAACTCATGATTGATGGGGTCGTCTTTTGTGCTGCTCAGGTTGACTCAAAAAATAATTGTATTTTTACTCCATTCTATTTCACTCTGAGTCTATTCTAAGCATGGTTCGCCGTACCGGTCCGAACCGCCCGGTACGGGGCGTACCGAGACGGACCGGCGCTTCAACAGTCCGGTTCGGACCTTTTTTTCGAGAAACATCAGGAACCGTACCGAATCGGGCGGTTCGGTCCGGTTCCTCTCCATACCGTCCAAAATCGGACGGTATGCTTAATTCGGTCCGGTTCGGCGTGAACCGAACCGTACCGACCATGCCATG
>KE505213.1:208902-218934 GCA_000441515.1 Elaeis oleifera | reverse complement strand
TCGAAAATCGAAAAAAATTGTGTACCGGTATCGAACCGGTACGTCTGGGCGTATCTTGTGTCGGTACGGTACGATACCGGTACCGTACCATACCGGTCCGCCACCGGTACGCCGTCCGGTACCGGTACAGCGAACATTGATTCTAAGGTTGACTCGTAGAAATATGCCAGTTTTCTCCAACATGCTAGGATCAACTCGAGTGGTGCTGGGGTCGACTCCTAAAATCCTTCAAAATCTTGGCTTTCTACCTATGCCCGTGGTCATTTAAGGATCTGTTCCACCTGTTTTGTGGTCAACTCCTTTACTTCAGAACTTCAATAAAACTTGTAAAGTCCTCTCCAACTCGAGCGCCTTGAATTAATTGCTTCTTCAACTAATCAAATTATTTTGGGATTGTTTTACTTCTTGCACATATCCTTAAGTACTCAAAAGCACATGATTAGTAGGCTTGTATTGAAATAGTTTATACTCATCAAAATCAAACTTTTGAGTCAACAATCTTCCTCCTCTTTGATGATGATAAAACTTTTAAGTACCAAGAATAATAGTGTGTGCTTGACCATGATACAACCAATGCATTCAATGAAAACCAAGGGTCAGAGCAGACAATAAAACATAAATGTAGCACAATGTTCAAAGTCCATTTTATTTTTAATGATTTATTGATTTGATATCCTTTTTTTTTTGAAATCCATCTTCACGTTTATTTCCTCCATTGTCTTTTTTTGATATTCAATTTTTATTCTATTTCTTTCTCCCTTTTTTATCATTATCAGAAAAACCATACATTGAATTAATAACATAGCAACATAATGAAAGTGAATGACTTCATTAATATCATAGTAAGTTACATTTACAAAAGTGAAGCATCATAGTAAGCATCCAAAACACAACTTAAATGACATAGATAAGTGCATCATAAGTGAAGTGGACAATGAAAACAAACATCTAAGGTATCTAGGATAAGGTAACTAGATACTACAAAAGCAGAATATGACTATCTAAGGGATGATGAGTTATGGTTATGACTGTGGATGGTAGAGCGCCTAGCTCTAGGGGCTGAACTAGAGGGTTCGGAGGTTCAGGATTAGCAGATGGTTGATAAGAATATCAAGTGGTCTCCAGCTTCTGAACAAATTTTGCTAATCATATCCACAAAGATGGAGGCTACTATAGTGAGAGACTCGGGCAATCCCCTCAATTTGTTCTGAATCTCTCGAAGGCTCTTCTAAACTTGGGCTCCCATCTTCTACAGCTCAGTAGTAAAGGTTTTGATGTCATTATGCGTAGAGCTTTATAGAGTCCTCATATTCCTCAATCTCTCCAATCCTTCGAAGCTGACTCGTCGTTAGATATTTGATGTTAGAAATGTCTCACTTCACCTTTGTAACCATCTAAATCAACAAAGATATATGAGGCTCGAGTCTCTGATTAGGGGGGGCAAGTAGCTCGGTACCCTAATTAGTATGGATTGCTAGCTCGTTGTGTTCGGTCTTTCGCTGTGCTTACTCACCATTTCTAGGTTCGTTGCACCCACCATCCCCTCTCCACCAAATCACTATCAATGTTGTACCCCATAGGATGCAGTGAACCATCAATGTAGGTATCGGTGTGCATAAGTGCTTGAGAAGTCTCCCCCACTAACTCAACACCATGCTCCTCGAGCATCAAGGTGAGGATCATGTTGTAGGGTAATGAAATTGATATGGCATATAAATCAGCCTCTCCATCATTGATTGACACGTGGCCAGCAATTCTATAAAGATTTGAATTTCAAGTAGTTACAACTTTGCAATTAAAAGAAGAATGATTATGGCAGATTTAAATCCAAATAAGGAAAGGAATGATGGCTCATAATAAGGGAGTTATTTCTCATCCCTTGGTTTCCACCTCTAAGTATAATAGATTCTTGCTCCACACCTATATAAACAGGGCTAAGAGACCCAAAAAGGGATAGGCTCCGAGTGGGAGAGACTCCCATAACTCAAAGCTCTCATGGTGAGAAGCTCATAAGCCCTCATCCATCATACTCTTTTCTTTCTTTCATCTAGGTTCATAGCTCATTAGAAGGCCAAGAAGATCGAGAAGGCCGTGCTCATCAGAAAATCGACCTCAGAAGATCGAGAAAGTCGACAACCTCATAAGGTGGAGAAGGCTGGGTCCTTCAGAAAATTGATTTCAGAAGGTCGAGAAGATCGAGTCCATCAGAAAGCCGACTTGAGGTCGAGAAGGTTGAGCTCATCAGAAAGCCGACCTGAAAAGGCTGAGCATATCAGAAAATCGACCTCAGAAAGCAGAAAATCGACCTCAGAAAGCAGAAAATCGACCTCAGAAAGTCGAGAAGACAGAGAAGGCCCAGCTTATTAGAAGGCCGATCTGAGAAGATTGAGAAGGCCGAGCCCATTAGAAAATTGACCTCAGAAGGCTGAGCTCATTAGAAAGCTGACTTGAAAAGGTGGAGAAGGTGAGCTCATCAGAAAACCAACCTTGGAAGACAGAGAAGATTGAGTTCATTAGAAAGCCGATCTTAGAAGATCGAGAAGGTCGAGTCCATCAGAAAGCAAACCTTAGAAGGTCGAGATCATCAAAAAATCAAGAAGGCTAAGCTCATCAAAAAGTCGAGAAGGTTAAGCTTCAATAAGCCAAGCTTCCAAAGGCAAAGCTCATAAAAATTAATCTTAAGGCCAATATGAGAAGGCTAAAATGAGCCGACTAGAGCAGGTTAACATTTTATACTATAATTCTCTATTATATTCTCTTTATTACTGTTCTTCAAAAGTCCGATCTGATTTAAGCATCAAAGGGCTCGATCAGAGCCAGTCGAGTGAGTTATTTTTATTCGTGTTGTGTGCAAATCTGTGACTCCAAGATAAATCATTTTTCACAACTGCAGATCCAATAGCACCCTCTTGATGGTCTTGGTCAGGTCGGATTTTGGCAGCAAGAGATTGGCGTGCCATGTAGGGGGCTGAATCTTCGGCCCTCCGGCTTTCCACATACTTTCCTTGTGTCTTTCTATCACGGGATCGACATTCAATGAAAACAATAAAAGATCCACCTCGAACCACATCGAGTTGCAGCGACCTCGGAGCAACCCAATTGAAGCTGATCTCGACCAATCGAGAAAGACCTTTATGAATCGCTATTTGACTTGATCAGATGCGAACTGACCTAATGATAAGTATGAACTTTGGCTCGAGATGATTCAACTGGGTTGGATGAGAACCGACCTCACGAAAAATACGAGCTCCGGTTCTAGATGATTCGACTTGGTCGGTTGAGCACCGACCTAATAAAAGGTATGAGTTATGGTTTTGGATGATTCACTCGGTTGGCTGAGCATCGACCTAATGAAAGGTACAAGCTTCAGCTCAGAATGATTCAACTTGATTGGCTGAGCACCGACCTAATGAAAGGTATAAGCTCTGGCTTTGGATTATTTGATTTGGTCGAATGAGAACCAACCTAATGAAAGGTACAAGCTCCGACTCTGGCTCTAGCCAACCGACTATAAGCAAACACCTCGATCCAAGTTGGGAGCTCTGAACCAATGAGAATGATCGGCTAGAGGCACCTCAACTTCATCTTAGATTTCTAAAATACTGACTCTCGATGTTGATGAGAAGACTTTGCGAAAAGTTGTGCTTAGATGGGAACATGTGATCACTTAAGTAGAAGATCAAATATGGACTATTTGACTGATAATTGAGGCGCAAAACTCCGAGTCGACCTCAAATACAATCATAGCAAAAGAATAAGGTACGAGCACCACCAAAATTATTCCAAATAACACAAATTTTTAATCATGAATAGGATCAATTGCAATCCAACTACTTCGTTTGAGCCAAAGAAAATGGCTCGGACTCGAAAGTGGGGGCATATGATATGGCATATAAATCAGCCTCCCTATCATTAATTGACACGTGGCTAGTAATTATATAAATATTTGAATTTTGGATAGTTACAATTTTGCAATTAAGAGAAATTCAGAAATAGAAGGATGATTATTGTAGATTTCAATCCAAATAAAGGAGTGATGGATCATAATGAGGGAGTTACGTCTCATCCTTTGGTTTCTACCTTCAATTACAATGGATTCTTGCTCCACACTTATATAAACAGGGCCAAGGGATCCAAAAAGGGATAGGCTCTGAGAGGGAGAGATTCCCATAACTCAAAGCTCTCATGATGAGAGACTCATAAGCCCGCATCCATCATATTTTTTTTCCTTCTTGCAGGTTCATAGCTTATCAGAAGATCGAGAAGGTCGAGCTCATCAGAAAATCGACCTCAAAAGATCGAGCTCATCAGAAAATCGATCTCAGAAGGCTGAGAAGGCCGAGTCCATCAAAAAATCGATCTCAAAAGGTTGAGAAGATCGAGTCCATCAAAAAATCGATCTCAAAAGGTCGAGAAGGTCGAGCTCATTAGAAAGCCTTCCTCAGAAGGTCAAGAAGGTCGAGCCCATCAGAATATCGACTTCAGAAGGCTAAGTCTATCAGAAAACCAATCTCAGAAGGTCGAGCTCATTAGAAAGTCGATCAAACAAGGTCGAGCCCATCAGCAAGCAGATCTCAAAAGGCCGAGCTCATTAGAAAGCTGACCTCAAAAGGTTGAGAAGGCCGAGTCCATCAGAAAGCATACCTTAGAAGGCTGAGCTTATCAGAAAGCCAAGAAGGCCAAACTCATTAGGAGGCCGAGAAGGCTGAGCTCCAATAAGCCGAGCTGTTAAAGGCAAAGCTCCTAAAGATTGATCTTAAAGTCAATCCGAGAAGGCCAAAGTGAGCCGACCAGAATTGGATAATATTTTACATTCTAATTCTCTATTATATTCTCTTTATTACTATTCTTTCAAAGTCCGATCTGACTTAGGCATCAGAGGGCTCGGTCGGAGCCAATCTGATGAGTTGTTTTTATTGTTTTGTATGCAGATCCGTGACTCCAAGGCAAATTACTGTCCACAACCATGGACCTAATAGCACCCTCTTGATGGTCCTAGCCAGATCGGATTTTGGCAGCAACAGAAACCTTCAACTTCATTGCTGCCTCGTGCATCTGCCAGAACATGAGCATTGGAATGTTTAGGGGATGCTCCCTCTTGAACACAATCAAATCTTGTCTTCGGGAATCCAACTAATCATGTGGGGAAGTTGTCTCATCTCAGCCGGCAGCTAGTTGGTGCTCGTCTCCTCTAACTTGCTGACATCCTCTCAACCCAAAATCCATTGGAGGTCGATCCTCATCCAAACAATCCATGGAGGTGCCCTCGATCAGCATCTACAAGAGTCTACCTGAGCTCGACGTTCAAATCGATACCGGCTTCTTTCACCACCATCTCTAAGGTTCCTACCCCAAACTTTATACTCTTGTAGAATGCTCTTACTAAGTTGGACAAGGTAGGAACATGTAAGGAACAAACAAACCCACACCCAAGCTTTTCAACTTTCTTCAAATGGTGAATCCTTTCATTCTAAAAGCTCAAAATCAACATTCTGGATGGTGGTGACAATCCAAGAGGAAAGACAAACCTTGGTTGGAGTTGATTGTGGAGGCGCTGGGGTCGCCTCTTCATGCTTTGGAGGTTGAGGGTCGGACATTGCTCATGCATCATTCCATCCTCTCTAGGGTGTTTGTCCATTTCAATCTTTGGGTGAGCTGCTTTCTAGGAGCCATTGGAGACCAATCCGAGGAATTTGAAGGGAAGGGATTGGAGAGGGGGGTTTATGAGTGAGGAGTTTGGAGGGAGTTTTGGATCGAATAAGGAGTTATAATAGGGTGAGATCAGGATGACTTGGGTATAAAACCATCTCCTGACATTGATCGACTCGTACTTGTTTCACTAGTTGGCTTTTGAGTAGGGTCAACCCATGATGAGGATGAGTTGACTCAACTAGACTTAGCTCGAGTAGACTTCCTTGCACTTAGTGGTCGACTCAAAGCTTCCCCTTAATCCAAGGGTTCGACTCCCTATAATCGGAGATTGACTCAAATTGGGAGTTGAGCTCAAGAGCAGGAAGAAATTCAAGTCAATTGAAAAAAGTTGAATCAAGGTCAATCCTAAAGGGTATCAAATCAAGTCAATGGAAAGTGGATCAAGGAATTGTAAGGGTTCAAAGGATTCTTGTTCTAGCAAAAAAATTACATAGTCCTAATTCTCCCATAATCATACTAGATCTGTCACAAAGGGGTTTGGTGAAAGTATCGGCTAATTGCCTATCTATGCTAATAAAATCAAGCACTACATCGTTGTTTTATAAGTGATCTTTCATAAAATGATGTCTTATATCGATGTGCTTCTTGAATGTTGAAAATAATTTTTGGTCAAGTCAGTTGTGCTTGTATTGTTACATCTTATTGGTATTTTATTACATTGTATGTTATAGTCCTCAAGTTGTTTAATCCATAGGATTTGAGCACAACTTTTGGTTGCAATATAAGTATCTAGTAAATTTTATTTTGTACTAAAACATAAAATTAAGTTAACACCTAAAAATTAGCATGTTTCACTGGTACTTTTTGTATCCAATTTATATCTTGCACAGTCTACATCTAAATATCCTATTAAGTCTATTGAGGATTGCTTACATAATCCAATAGTTTGAGTTCCAATCAGATATTTTAAGATTCTCTTAAATGCAATTAAGTGTGAATCTTTAAGATTGGCTTGAAATCTTGCATACATACAAAATTAATATGATGTATGGTCTACTAGTAGTGAGATAAAGTAGTGAACCTATAATGCCTCTATAAAGCTTTGAATCTATACTTTTATCATGCTCATCGTGATCTAGCTTGCAAAGACTCATCAGGGTGCTAATTAATTTGGCATTCTTCATCCCAAACTTCTTCAAGATTTCTATCATTACTTTTGGTTGATAAAGATCACTTTCATTTGTTTAATTTGGAGTTCGAGAAAAAATGCAAGTTCCTCCATTATGCTTAGTCTTTCCCGGCACAAACTTGATAAAGTCTTGACATAAAGTCTCATTAGTAGCACCACAAATGATATTGTCTATATATATTTACACAATTAAAAGATCATTATTATTTTTATAAAAAGTAGTATCTATTATTTTTCTTATTATTTTTAGTAAAAAATTGCTTAAACTTTCAAACCATGTGTAGGGTGCTTGTTTTAAACCATGTAAAGCTTTTTTAATTTAAAATATGATTTGAAACTCATAATTTTTAAAGCCATGAGGTTGTTCTATATGAACTTTTCCAGCAATGTAACACTTTAGATTTTAGCCAAAAAAATGTAACCATTTAGAAAAGCATATTTTACATCAATTTGAAAAGTTTGAAGTTCATAAAACATGCAAAAGCAGAGATCTGATGGCTTTTAATTTAGCTGTGGGTGGAAAAGTTCTATCAAAATCAATACTTTATTCTTGATTATAACCAAGGACAGCTGAACCAGAATTGGATCCCGTACTGGTTGGCCGACAGTATGATTCGGTACGGATCCGTAGCGGTCCGTGCTGGGCCAAATTGATAGGGCAGAGAAGGGAAGAGGCAGAAGAAAGAGAGGAGAAGAGAGGGGAGAGAGGAGAGGGGAAGGAAGAAAGGGTCTCCGATGGCTATCCAACCTTTTGCTGAGCTCGGTAAGGATAGAGTGAGGAAAGGAGAGGGGGAGATGCTTACTGCCCTCGAAGACCTTCGGATGGATGCCGTCGTCGCCGCGACCTCTCCGACAGTCAGGGAGCCAATGTCGAGGGATAGGCAGACGGTCGAGGTCGGAGGGTCTCCGTCCTCCAGTTTGAAATAGGGGTTCACCTCCTATTTTGCATTTTTCCTTTATTAGACGAAGTCGGCAATGCAGTTGTCGACTTCACCATATTTGATTTTATTTTTATAATTTTGGTTGAAGTCGACAACCCCTGTTTGGGTGAAGTTGGCAACTATGTTGCAGACTTCACCCAATAGAAGGAAAAAAAAAGCGAAACAGTGGCGAACCTTGTTTGAATTGAAGGGCAGAGGCCCTCCTGCCTCGACCGCCCGTTCGTCTTCCTGTCCCTTGGTGTTGGCTCCCTAGCCATCGGAGAGGTCGCGGCGGTGTTGCCATCCGTCCAGAGGCCTCTGATGGTTTGATAAGCATCTTCCTCTCTCTTCTTCCCTTCACCCTTAGCTCGGCAAGAGTTTGGATGGCCTCTGACGGCCATCGAAGGCCCTCTCTTCCTCTCCATTCCCTTCTCCCCCTCGCCCTCTTCCTCTCTTTCTTCTCCCTCCAAGATGGCTCCCATGTCGTTTTGTATGCCAGAACCGGATCGGTATCCCGCTGGTTTGATTCGGCACAGTCAAAGCCGTCCAGTTCAGGACGATTCGAAGAATGATGATTATAACCTTATACAACTAATCTAGCTTTGTTTTTATTATATTATTATTTTCATCTAACATTTTTTTAAATACTTATTTAGTTCTAATTACAAGTTGGTCTTTGGGTCTACGTACTAGGTTTTATACTTTATTTTTTTCAAATTGATTAAGTTCCTCTTGCATTGTTTTAATCCAATTATGATCTTTTCTGCTTCATCTATATTTTGGGTTCTTTTTGTGAGATAAAAGCTAAATAATTACAAACATTACTGAGGACTTAGTCTTTACCTCATGATGATCATTAGTTTCATCAGATACAATATGAATGGACTCGACTACTAGTGTTCTTGATGAAAAATTCTATAAGATTTACTAGTAGAAGAGTGGCCAACAAAGATGGCTTCATTTAATTTTGTATCAAGTTTTCAGTCTATCCTTTACATTGTTTAGTACAAAACAACAACAACCAAAACATGAATATATCGAATGTTAGGTTTTCTTCCTTGCCAAAGTTCATATAGAGTTTTTTGTAAAATGGGTCTTGTCCAAGTATGGTCTTAAATGTAACATATTGTGTTAATTGTCTCTGTCCAAAAATATTTTGAAAGATTGTTTTAACACATATGGTACTGGTCATTTCTTCTATAAATCTATTTATTCTTTTACAATTTCATTTTGTTAAAATATCCTACGTGCAGAAAAGCTATGTTTAGTTTCATTTTCATTGCAAACTTTCTCAAAATCATGATTTTAAATTAGTTTCATGGTCACTTCAAATAGTAAGATCAATAAACCATTTTCATTTAGAACTTTTCACTAAAGCTTTGAAAATGCAATAAAAGCTCATTCTTATAAACTAAAATAAATCCAAGTAAACAAAATAATTATCAATAATCATATAACCAAACATTTACCTGCTATGCTTGTGGTCTTAGTTGATATAAATAATCCATATGCAATAATTCTGATGGTTTAGAAATTGAAATTTCATTCTTTGATTTAAAAAAAAATCTAGTATGCTTTCCTAGTTGGCATGCGTCATATATTTTTATCTTTTTCAAATTTAATTTAGGCAAACCAACAACTAGATTTTTTATAACAAGTTTTGAATTAAATTCATACTAGCATGCGCTAACCTATGATGCAACAACTAATTCGTCTTATTGATTTTGGCATTCATTACAACTAGGCATTGCATATTTGTATGGAAAATCATTTAGATAAAAATATAAATATTGCCTTGTCTATGTCTAATGAATATTTATACTATCATCATTGGGATTAGAGATAATGCATATAGATGCTTCAAAATAATTTAAACTTTATCACATAGTTGACTAATGCTAAGTTTTTTGTTTAATCCATCTACAAGTAATATATTCTCTGTAAGGGTAGGAGTGATTTTAATGCTACCAATATCGATGAATTTTCTTTTACTATTGTTGCCGAAGGTGACCACCCCTCCATCCTTAACCCCGAGGATGATGAATGGTGATCCATTGTCCATGTATCTTGAGCAGAGTTTGCCATACCGGGCCGAACCGTCCCAACGGAGAACCGAGATGGTTCCGACATGCAAAACGATACATGCCGTTGTTGGGAAGAAAAAGAGAGGAAGAGAGAGAAATAGAGAGAGAGGGAGGAAGGAAGAAAAGAAGGAAGGGGATCCGCCGGAGGGCCGTCGGAGGCCTCCGGCAGGCAGCTGTGGCCGTCGGG
>KE505213.1:188024-208882 GCA_000441515.1 Elaeis oleifera | reverse complement strand
CTCTCTTTTCTTCTCTTCCCTCTCTCTATTTCTCTCTCTTTCTCTCTTTTCTTTCTTGATTTTCTTCGTCGGTTCGCCTCAGTTCGGAACGGAACGGAGGCGTGCCGTATCGTACCGTCGGCTGGCCGATCTGGCCACCGGTACAGGAAACCTTGATCTTGAGTATCCAGATATGATGTCCTTTTTATTCTACTGGCTACAAGATGCACTTATAATACAAAATTTATATTTTTCATTTAGATACCCAAACTTTCTTAGATCCTTTTAGGTTAATGGTTGTGGTTTCTTTTGGAATTCTTTTAAAATCACAAACATATTATTTATGACCTACTTTACCATTACTAAATATGTTATTTTGGTAATCTATCATTAGAGGCTTTAACAAAGATGTTTTTTATAAATTTTTGCCTTTTAATTGGTTATAACTAAGGCTTGCCTTGTTATACATCACTCTTTAGCCATCCAAAATCATTTGAAGTTTTCTTGAAATTAAGATAAATTTCTCAACAATAGATTTCAGCCTATTTATTTCTTTTTTAAGTTCATATATTCATTAGTTAATTACTTCTTTTCTTTAAGAAAATCTTTTTATTTAACTAAGCTTAGATTGATCTTTTAAGTTTATTTTCTGATCTGGCTACTTTAACTTATCTAAAAGATCATAAAATTCATCTTACACAGGTTCATCACTTGTTGAGTTGACCATCTGAACTTGATACGTCGCTCAAAGTTGCTATTGTCATCTTCTTTTTGAGCTTCTTCAGAGGTTTCTTGAAAAGTAGGCAATTGGCTTTAAAATGTCTAGCTTACATTGGTAGCATACCAATTGCTCCTTGCTTACTTTCCCCTTAGTCATAGGCCTCTTCTTCAACCCTTGCTTCTTTTCATAAACTTTTAAATTTCCTTGTAATCATGGCCAACTCTTCATCATCGTCAGCTTCCTCGAACTCTTCACTTCCATCGTCATTGATGGCCATTGATTTGAGAGCTATTGTTCCCTTCCTTGACTCATCATTATTTTGCTTTATTATTAGCTCGTGAGTCATTAGTGATCCCAATAGCTCCTTCAAGGGAAATTTGTTGAGGTCCTTAGCTTTTGAATCATCATAGACCTTTGCCTCTCATGTTCTTGGTAATGATCTGAGAACCTTTCTTACAATATCATTATTAGCATTTGATTTCCAATATACTTTGAGCATTTATAATATTAGTTTATCTAGTGAACATTTTAGTTATATATTTATTAGTTCCATGTTAAAGAGTTCATATTTATGTACAAGCATGTTTATTTTAGCTTCTTAAACTTGATTTATTCCTTAATGAGTAATTTCTAATCTATCATAAATTTTTTAGTAGAAATATAAGTGAAAATTTTATTGAATTTATTTGCATCTAAATAGTATAAATATTCATGGCTTTAGCATTGGGTTGAGCTATTTTCTTGTTATACTCATCTCGTTCACTCTTCAACTTAGAAGAGGGCACACCATTAATCATCTTTGTTGGTGTATGAGATCTATTGATCATGACACCCCAAATGTCATAATCAAGTGCTTGAATGAAAATCCTTATGTGTGCTTTTCAATAATTGTAATTTGTGCTATTGAAAGGTCAAGGTTGGTTAGTGGATTGTCCCTCAACAAGAGGATCCAATTTGGGTTGTCATCGATCTTTTACTCTTGACGGTTAGGTCAAAAAGGGCTAGAGTACTAAGCTCTGGTACCACTTATTATTCAGTGATGTAACTCAAGAGTGATGAATTGGGTTCGAAAAGTTTTTACAATTATTTACAACAAAAAAGCTACTTTAAAATGTTAGTCAAATGAACTAGGATAAGCATGTGTAGCTATAGACTTATAAGAATGAATGCAACAAATGAGAAGATTACAAGCACAGCAACATTAAGTTTATAGTGGTTCAATGCCAAACTCAGCATCTATGTTTGTTCCTTAAGACACCCTTTTTAAGAATTTTACTATAATCTCTTTCAAGATTATTGCTTGATTGGTTTTCCATAAGGCTGAAACCGGATCAGATATGGATCGGATACCAGTATATCCATACCCATATTTGTTTTGTTTGAGAATACAAATACGGATGTGGATATTATTCGAATGCAAAAATTTATATCCATACTTGTTTGAAATGGATATAGATACAATTTAGATACTAGAAGTATGGATGTAATTACGGATATAATTTAGATAATTAAACTTTGTGACTACAAAATTAAAGATATTACTAAATAGATGATAAATCAAGTTAATAACATGTTTATATGGTTATATATTTTCTTAAAATTAATAAGTGCTATATAAAATTATATAGGATTATTGTGGATTCGGATATTCGGATACAGATCGGATAGTTGTCTATCCATATCCATATCCATTTTCTTTGATGGATATGGATATTAGTCGGATCCTTAAGTTTCTGTCCATATCCGGATTAATTTGGATACAAAAATGGATCCGGACGGATAATATCCATACCACTTTCACCGCTATTTTCCTAGGCTCATAGTCAAGTCCAGTTGATTTTATCTGAAAATCAACCCAATCACAGCTTTTCCTAAGCTTGATTACACTTTACAATCCAATTAGGGTTTATTTGGATGATTGGATCCAAAATCATTTGGATTCATGTGTTAGACGAGTACAACCACCAAAAGCAATAGATTACAAGCTGGGCTAAGTCTATATTCACAAATTCCCAAGGCTATCTCGTGAGTGGGCTGGTTCAAATCCCATAGGAAGAAAGAAGATCTTTAGCACTCACGAATCCCATAGCATTTTGAGCCCAATCATTCAAACAAGGCCTTTAAAGGTTTAGATAAACCTTCCCTCAAGTTTCAAGCCTCTTGAAACTTGTTACACTCAAAAATAGAGAAATACAATCAATAAGACAATAAATTACCAAGCACCTTAATGAGCCAAATTAAAAGTTGTTGAAGCATGAGTTGGAAGCTAAGGAAGCTCTTCTTTAATGCTTGGTTGCCTCATTTGAATACTCAATTGATTACTCTCAAAACTATGTGAATGTATGCTTAGAGTTCTCTCCTGAATATTATTTAATAGTCCTTAATATTTCCTTTCCTTTTTCTTCTCCAATTTATATTGAAGGCATTTATACCTCCAGAAGTGGTTGGAAAATTCTAGCCGTTGGAGGGATAAAAATAGCTGTTGGAGAAGTAAATTTCTATTTTGGCCTTGTAAAAAACTAGATGTTTGAAATGTCAGATGCCAAGGGGTTGACTTGTGATCTTCATGGGTTGACTTGTGGAAGGCTCAGGTTGACTCTTCTACTGCGTAGGTCGATTTGAAAATGGTTATTTTCACTGGGTTTGTCTTTCGCCTGAAACCATTCTGGGGTTGACTCAGCTAATTCTAGGGTCGACTCATGATCGGCAGGGGTCTGTTCTTGTGCTGCTTAGGTTGACTTGAGAAATGTCTGTTTTTACTGCACTCTGTTTCATTCTAAGACTGTTATGGGGCCGACTCATGTATTATGGGGGCGACTCATGGAAACGTGCTAGTAAATTCTTGTATAATCAAGTATGTTTGATCACCTTCAAGAGTTGATTGATGGGGTAGCTCACTGGTCCTGTGGGTCACTTATTTGAAGGTCTAGAGATTCTATGCGCTCTTGCATTGTCAAGAGATTCCAAAATGTCTTTTGCTTGCATATGGAATATTCGATGGGGGCTTGTGGCACAATTGTACCAATTTTGAGCATGGGCAAAAATACTTGGTCACTGCTAACCATGTCCGCCTCATGGTTACCTACTCTGTTTCGTAGCATCATTAGAACCCTGGCTTATCCATATGCAGCTACATGTAGACACAAGAATTCTCTTACATCTGAACTGGATACTGTATCTCACTCCTAAGACTTGATGTTTTACCATTATATGCACCATATTATTGAAAGCACATCATATGCACTATGTCATTTGAAATGTTCTCATATCCATATGAGAATGACCTTTTTAATGAACAAGGCTAATTTAGGGAAAGATCCAATACAGAGATCAGAGAGGCGAAGTGAAGCATTGAAATAAAGCTGATGAAAGCAAATACTAATTTTACTGCAATCAGTTTAAACATTTTAATTTGACAGTATAGTGCTGTTGATATGTTTCTGCAGGTCTCTCGTTATTCAGTAGCATTTTGTTCACCGTCCATGTTGTGAATTTTTTAGGTTTCCAGGCAATGAGAGCTGAGGAATACAAAATGTGCTCTTTGATTCCCAACTTGAGCTGATCTCACTCACTCCTGATCTCACTCACTTCAAGGCATGGTACATGGCTGCAACCTTGCATCATCTAATCTCAGTCAGGGTACCAGCTATTTCAAACTCGACTGGCATGCAAATTGGAACTTGCAGTTCATTGTAATGCCGAATTCTTTTGTGGTTGGACTGTAACCCTGACCGAGTATGTGTACTCTATATTCTTGCCCTTGACATGCAAGTGCTGGCTGCCTAATGGTAAAGTTGGTGAACCTGCATCCACCATTTGCTGATAAAGGTCTGTAAAAATTCTCATACAATAGCATTGTATAATACAAGCCAGTGATTTCAAATATCAGGAGCACATATTGTATTTGGATTTTCTAAAACACAGCAAGGAAAAGAAGAAAAAAAAAATACAAAACTTTGTGCGCAAGGTTGCATTTGATATAATCAGACTGAGTGCATAGAAGTAAACCAGATTAAGGCGGCAAAGTGGAGCCTCGGGTTGACTGACTATTATTAGTTGGTATTTCATGAACCGCAATGATTCTTACAAGACAGGCTTGATTGCTCACTTGCATGTTGCATGGGCCTCCTCTCTATCATGGTGTGATAAGTTGTTCGTGCTTGATGTGGTTGAGGGACCAACATTGCTGCTGTCTTGTCCATCAGTTGCTGCGACATTAATGGGTAATTTGATGTCAAAGTATCCAGCAATGCAATACCTGAAAACAGTTTTTTTTCCTTCTGGATGTACTCTCTCTTTTCTGCATCTTGTATTAGGATCCTAATTTTATTATTTTCAGAGCTAAAGGGTCTTGTTGGCTGGTTAATTACTCTCTCTTTTCTGCATCTTATATTAGGATCCTAATTTTATTGCTTTCAGCGCCAAAGGGTCTTGTTGGTTGGTTAATGAGGCGTCTCATAACCGACCACAGCTGATGTGGTAGATTGATCAATGGAAGCTTGCTGTGAAGTCTCTAACTAATTAATCAAAGTCCATCATGTGGCCAACCTCAGGTGCATGGAGAGTCTAAATTTCACTCTCCTTTCAACTGGCGATAGCTTGGGCATGATCGAGAATGATTTCCATGGTCATATGATGAACGAGCAAGATGTATGGGCAAAATGTATGGGCAAAATGCTTGTGCATAATATTCGGGATGCATGATTGATTGCCAAAAATGTTCGATGCATGCACTCAATTTCCTCAGCATTAGGTGCCAACTTTCGTCTATGTAAACAATTAGGAGACGTTTGGTATAGAGTGATTATCTTAAAATCAAGGATGATTTGAGTGGAGGTGATGAGATTTTTTATACCATGGTGATTTTACATGATGGGGATTTCAAGTTATCTCCTCCACTCAAATCACTATTTTGGTGATGAAATACCTATCTTTAAAATTAGGAATCTAAGATCATCCTAAGGTAGTGATATTGGGCAAAAATTTGATGGCAAAAATACCCTTGGTCAAGTGAAAAATTGGTATATCAATATATCGTTAATGCATTAATATTATATATTATATTTATGATATGTATTATATTATAATCTATTATTACTCATATTATTATCATATTATCATTCAATGATCATTTATATTATAGTAGAATATATTATTATACTTTATATTTATATCATGAAATTATTTAATATATAGCTTCTATTTGCTTTATTTTTTAATCAAATAATAATGGTATTAAAATAATATATTATAAGTATAAATAAAATATTAATTGTATAATAAAATTAATATATCTTGTAGGATTAATAATTTATAAATTAATGATTCTATTTTATGAAGTATTAATAATTAATATGTTGATAAATATATAAATATTCTATTATAATATATTTATGTGATTAATAAATATATTTCTATGGAATATATCGGCGATAGTTTGGTATTGTATAGTTAATGATCTTGGATTTCCATGAAATATCAAATAAATTACTCGTGGATGTTTAAGAATTTTTAATCATTAGAATATAGCATACCAAATGTGGTATCTTAGATCATCGGGGATTAAATTACTTCGGGATAAGGATCACTAGTGATCTAAGATTATCTTGATAATTTTATTTGGGTCACTAAATGTCACTTGAGAGTTTGTCTGACTTAGGCATTAAAGGATTTTTTGTCGGATATTCTTCAGCAGCAGGACTTGTCTTTTCTATTTCAGGTTAGATCCAATATCAAAGCGAAGATCCGAGCAAGGTCTCCACTATTCAACATCACTTTTGGAGTGATTGCCATAGAAGCCATCATCGTCTGAGTGCAGCAGCCATCGAACCATCACCCAAACACGGGCCGTGATCATTGGTCGATCTTCATGATTTGAATGGTTGACCATCCAAGCACTCGAAAAGTCCAGTCAACTTCATAGCTTGATCGGATCAATTTTCAACGGCAATAGATTAGTACTAGAGGAAAGATCTTGATCCTACTATTGAAGGTTCCACCAATTGGCATATGACTTGCAACCATGAAGTTGTGAAGAATGCAACCAGCACCCTCAACTTCTCAGTAGGTAGCACCAATAGTTCTTTGCAAGCCATTGAAGGGCTCCACCTCTTCCAAAGACATAGGTAGCATCAGTAGTTGATTGTTGAGTAGTTTCAACTATTCATGCAACATATTTAGACGCTAACCACAGCCATCCAAAACCTGCAACAAACAGCCACCAACAACCAGGAGCAAACTTGCGAGCTGAGTGACCATAGTCTCGATGTAGCCAAGCCATCATTCGCCTCCTTGAAGCATGGGCCAGGCTTAGCAGAATGATCGCTCCTGCCCTTAGGATGGGCACTGCATAGCCACCACTCTCATCCATGGAGCTTAGGATGAGATAGGTGTTAGTCACCGAGCTCACAATCTCGGGAGAGATCGATGCCATGCTATTTCTCCCCCTACCAATTAGAGAGTCTCCAGGAGGGAGGCCAACCTCGATCACAAGATAGAGAAGATTGACCACTGCCTTGAAGCTTTGAGGCACCACCATGCTGAGCTTTGGAATGACAATGATTTCATCATTGAGCCCCATTCTTGATGAGAATGATGGAAGAGCCACTCCCTCGATTCAAAATGCTGAAACTCATGATGTATGATGGGACTTCTGACCCTTTGGATCACCTAAAGAGCTTCAAAGCTCTTATGATGCTCCAAAGGGCCATTGACTTAGTACCATGAAGAGCTTTCCCAGCCACTCTTCGGAGAGTGACTCGTTTATGGTTCATTGGGATCTAGATGAATTCTATTCACTCTTTTGAGTAGTTTGGCTAGATGTTGGCAGCTCACTTTATGAGTAGCGAGAAGTAGAAAAGAGGATCAAAGAGCATGTTCGCCATCAAGTAGTAAGAGAATGAGTCCCTCAAGACTACATTAGCTATTTCAATATATATACTCTTGAACCACTCGATCACAATGTCCGCATAAGAAGTGAGTTGAAGTAGTCTTAATACCTCTTTCCTTAGAGAAAAGTTTTCCAAGAGATTATGCTGAGCTTCTTGCTCGAGCCAACAAGTATGTCAATGTAGAGGAGGCTATGGCGGCTTGTCAAGGCTCAGCCGGGGATAGGCCCAATAAGAAGTAAACAAATAGGTGGGCTTGGGAGAAGTAAGAAGAGCTTGACAAAAGGCCCAAGAGGAATGTGGAGAGTTCCTGCTGACCAAGGAGCCTACCTCGGAGATAGAGATACATGATAGAGATACTGAACTAAGGCTATGTGAAATGGCCTCGGAAGATGAAGCCAATAGTTTGGAAAGATATAAATAAATTTGCAAGTTCCATCAAGACTATAAGAATGACACCAAGGATGGCCTACAGCTCAAGAACAAGATTACATGTGGATCACAGCTTGTTTTGGGCTTTGTACTTGGGCTTTTGGGCTTCTTTGTTTTGGCTTTGGGCCATGCAACCTCTGTGGCTAGTATGATATGCTTTTTCTGCAAAAGATAAAAAAACATCAATTTTAAAACTAAAATGAATTAATCTACAAATTGATACTTCTATTGATATGTTTATGGTACTTCTCACACCTCCCAACTTAAATTTTGCTCATCTTCGAGTAAAAAAAAATGAGACAAATGTACTGACTCGTCTAGATATGTAAGTTACATCAAACATTTTTAAGATCAGTTGATATTCGGTCAGAGAATTAACAAAATACGTCATTGGATTATTAATTCCATCCCATGTGGTGGTTAAGTAAGAACATAAAGTTCTAAAGCTTTTTCTTGACCGACTCCCTCTTTTAGATCATCTAACTCTAAGATGGACCGTTCCTTCATTCTATTTATTATTATTATTATTTATTTTTTAATACAATCAGTGTAATGTCTTAATCTCTTAAGCTTTCTATCTAACTCTTGTAACGATCTTTGGGCCAATAGCTCCCTAACCAGTTGGCTTCAAAGTATTAGGTGTAGAACATCCCTCGGACTCACTGACTCGAGTTAAACAGGCTACAGATTAGGATTGGCTATATGATAGAGTTTCTTCATATTTTACTTTTGATGCGAGACTCAATGTTTACTTAGGCGAAGAGGTCCAGTTACTTGA
Source organism: Elaeis oleifera (assembly GCA_000441515.1). Lineage (NCBI taxonomy): Eukaryota > Viridiplantae > Streptophyta > Magnoliopsida > Arecales > Arecaceae > Elaeis > Elaeis oleifera. The sequence continues at coordinate 200,085 of KE505213.1, read as the reverse complement.
TGGAACAATGTTAAAAATCTATCTAACTTTTTTTTTTTGAATAAAAAAGAAGAAAACTCTTGCACATATTACACTTGTCCATAAGAAGTAGCTTCTTCTTGGTAGGAGTGGCTAGGAGTGCTCAGAAATTAGTTTTGTTCTCGACCTAACCATTTATTGGGTCTCCTTAATAATTGAGTCCTCAATATTTCAAAAATTCTCCATACCGTTAATCAATCATTAATTAAAATGCCTGATTAGCTTCAAATCGAGACAAAATTAGGTACATAAGACTAATTATTACCATATTCGAGGACTTAATTAATTATTTACCCCACCTCCAACTTAATTTTATTGTCCTCAATAAAGTAAGAAAAATAAATAAAGATATATAAATAAGACAACGAGAGATGTTACCTGACTGCATCTGCTCTGAAGTTGAAAGTGATCCAGGGTGAAGGTGGCTTGAAAATATCATTTCGAATCTTCTAGGTGGAGTAGCTTTGTCCATAAACCTAAAGCAATAAAGGAAAGTAAGAAAATTGGGTTGCTTCCCAATAAGCGCTAAGTTTAACGTCTTTAGTCGGACGTTATGAGGGAGTCTCACCTATAATCAACTTGGGTACATCCCTCAGGGTTTCAAAAGGACAGGGCCAATCAGGAGGTCTTGTTATCATGGCAGTAAAACATCCATGGAATACTCTACGATAATTAGTCCGAACCAAAAGAGTATGTTTGGCAAGCATGTTGCACCAGAATCTAGAGATATTAAAGTCAAGAAGGGATGATATTTACTGGACTGAGATCGAGGGTGGTGGTTTGGAAATTACTTTAACTATAGCCCGATCTACCTTAATCTCTGTCTCAGATATGATATGTTTTGACATAATCCTTTTTTGATCTAAAATCTGATATTTTTTTAAATTAATATTAAATCTGTCTCCATACATCTTTTTAGTGCTGCAGATAGATTTTAGAGGCAGTCCTCGAAAGTAGTACTGAATACAGAGAAATCAGTCATAAAATCTTAAAATCGTTATCCCTCGTATCAGCAATATCCCATCCGACTGTTTTTTATGTGCTTTTAGAACATCTACAAGTTGGACTTTCTGATTAAGGATCACTGATAGAATATCAATGGATACGTTAGAAAGTGACTTTAGTTCTAGAGCAGTTGGTGATTCTGATAAGGGAGCTATTGGAGTGCTAGATGGTGGCTTATATTTTTCAATCCAAAGAAGAATAGTTTTGGGATAGAACGTATCTACTAGATCATTTATTTCTATAATATACTTATATGCATCAAAATCATCTACCCCAAAATAAGTTAGAAAGGGCTTTAACGAATCCTGAGGGAAAATTATGGGTGTAGCTTCTTTTATTGTGTTATTCATTTGTGGTCCTTGGAAAGTCTCAATTAATTCCATCATTTCATCAATTTGTCATTCTTTCTCGTTAAAAGGAATAGATGATTCTAGGGCACTTGGGAATGGGACCATAGGTAAGTAGGTGATGATGGAATTGATTCGTTCCACCATTCTGATTCTTTCCTATATATTTATACCTTAGTCGAATTATTTGTGTTGATCTTTTTGGTTGTGTAGGATTGTTCTATGATCATTTTATTTTCGAGAGTCATAATCGATTGTTCAAAAAAAGTTATACAGACATTAAAACTTATAGCCATGTATTGTCCCTCAGGATCACTATCGAGTTGACTAAGCAACTCTCTTTCCTCCTCCTTATTAAATGCGATTGCTAGCTACCTAATTTGGGTCTTTAGTTCGGAGCAAGGATCTAATGGCTGAGTTCTAGCCTATCTAATGCTTGCTGAAACCTCTCTTCAAAAACTGGGTTATAGTTTGTTGGAGAAGGTTGATATTATGGGTAGGACATATCGCAATAAGATACATCCATGAATATAGGTCCTTATATTACTAGAGTATCTACTGGTTATGGTTTTCATAAAAAATTTGGTTGAGCTCCCCAGTCTGAATTATAGACATTAAAGTATGGGTTATTTCCTAGTCTGTAGGCCATTTGGGTTTGATCTTGATAAACTTGCTCATATATAAACTTAGAAATTAGTGTGCGGCTGGGCATTCACTCGTAAAGTGAGTGGGGCTTGAACATATTATGCAAACTTATTACGCAAAAAGAAAGATGGAGAGGAAGGGTATCCGATAGCTAGTAGTCGATCTAATTTATGAATAGCTCACCCACTCTACTGTAGAGATTCATATTTCCAGCATGAATCTAATTTATCGGATTATTTTGATTATTCTGATATGCAATTGAGGGGTCTAGATCAAAACAATCCTCTTCTGATTATTATTATTTTTGAAAGAATGAGAAGAGGGATGAAGAGAGAGAATTCTAAAGATAAGAGCCTAGAAGATCCTAAATTTAATACATGAGTATGAAAATATATTATTTATTGTTAGTGTTAGTCGCAAATAAATTGTACATAGAATATATGCTTAGTAAAGCTAGACAGCTCCTAACTGTGCGAAGGTCGCATTCGAGCACTCCAAGTCAGAGATCAGCCAATCAACTAGCTAGATAAGTGTAAAATCGATAAAAGATTTCTATACCTTCGGAATGTTAGTTAATTAGAGAACCATCTTTTTCAGGATCTTGTTCTTGAACCATTTTCTAGACACCAGTTAACTGTCTAACCCGATCCAACTCTTAGGATTTCTTATCCTAGTGAGCTCGAAAATCCTTAGAGGTCAATATCTAATTAATTTAAATTAAAGATTTAGGTCAATACAATATGAAAGATGGTGATTTTTGGGCTAACAAAGGATGATCAAATTCTCACCTTATCTTATTTAATTGGGTTAAGTGCCCATAAATCAATTATGTAAAGATGCAATGCAAACAAACTAGATGTCCAAGAATGTTATTATACATTTTCTATTTTTGGTTACGCTATATTAGTTAAATGTTATGAGGTATATATATATATATATATTATAATTATTATTTATTTTTAAAAAATAATAAATAAAGTCAAGAATAAAAAGTAATTACGTAATCTATATAAAAGATAAAGAATTTAATATACTTAGAAAGCAGGAAATCACTAATTATATAAAGCAGTAAATTATTCTAAGCTATAGAAAGCAGAAAATTTTTAAGAATATAAAGCAGTAAATTACTTATGCTAAATAAGGTAACTATTTAACTATGCAAATAAAATAATCTAGCTAGAAAGTAATACAGCAATATAAGGTAGAAATAAGCACTAAAATAATAATAATATTTTTTTTTTATGCTTTGTCAACACAACCATGCCAATGATCTCTGGCAATGGTGCCAAAATTTGATCAATGTCATAGGCGATTAAAAGTAAACATAATTTACTACTATGTAGTTAGGATGAATCAGAGTCGTATCCATAAGGATCAGAGAGTTGAGATGTAATTAACTAAGTAAAAGAGAAAGTTTGGATTCTTAAAAGTTAACAGTATTTTAATTAAAACTAACTAACTAAAATCACAGGTGAAATTGAGAGAAATATGTAATGAAAAGACGTCTTCAGATTTTCAGATGATCACAGACATAAATTTTGGTATTTATTCTTATCTAAACAATGAAAATTCGTAATCAATTAGGAGTCCTACAAACAAATCTCTAGTATAGGCTATCTTGTCGAGTACGAACCATATCCTATCAAGATCATGGTCCATCCTACAAGTATAATCTATCTAACGATTAAGTTGTACAGGTCCTAATAGGTTACGTAAATATGAAATCCTAGAATAGGTTACCTTTGCTAAGCATGGACCATATTCTATCAAGATCATAATCCATCCCACCTATAGGTAACTTATTCAGGAATCAAGCATAAAAAAAATTGAATAGAACTTAAAGTATTTTATTAATTACAGAGAATAAAAATAAATATTTAAAATTATGTAAAGACATCTGTACTCTCTTACAGACTGTAACTTAGCCAAGCATGGCTCGGATTGGATACATCTTTTAAAGATTCAGAACTCTATCACAGTACCTCCTCTTTCTGAAGCACTCTTCTTCTTCTCCACTCTCTTTATCATCCAAATCCTAAAATAAAATCTAAAAAAAATAAAAAATAGCTTATGTGGCTGCCTACTGCCTCTCCCCACAGCCTACCTTTAAATAGAGCTCCAAATTGCATCCAAACCCTAACCACGAGTCCTAGGCCGCATCCATTTCCAAACCGCTCCACGTCCCACGTACAGCCGCATGCTCATGTGAATGGACTCACTTGTGTCCGCCTGAATGCACGGTCATCTATGCTTGAATTCGTGCGCGCCTGTGACCGCACCCATGCAAAAACCATGCCAAACCCACGTTCAAACCCACACACTTCCCTCGCGTGACCGCCCGCATCTGTGCACGCGCTTGCGACCGTGCCCACCAACTCGCCCATGCACCGTGACAAACACCAAATTCCACTATTCCCATGCACTGCACGTGAGCGTGGCACTCATCAGTCCATGCACCGCACAGTAGACCGCGCCCTGTTTCAGAGAGTGGTCGTGGACCGGTTCGATTTTTCTTTCCTTCTGTGAGCCGCATGTGGACTGCGGCTTGTTTGGGCTTCTTTGTTCTGGCTTTAGGCCGTGCAACCTCCATGGCTAGTATGATATGCTTTTTCTTCTGCAAAAGATAAAATGAAGCATCAAGTTTTAAAAATAAAATAAATTAATCTATAAATTGATGCTTCTATTGATATGTTTATGGTACTTATCAAGTACGTCAGTGTGTATATTGATGATCCATGAGATTGGGTCAATATTGATTTGGAGCAACTCATTCCTAAGCTGCATATCGACAATTGACCAAGCACAAGAGTTATCAATACCATCTCAGATGGACTAGCAACTGATGGAATAAGCTCAGCTATATGAATAACCAATGCTCGGGCAATTTAGACAAACCTAACTCCAAAGAGATAGAGAATGGACGGCGTCATCTTATTCTCAAAGGCATGCAAATTCCTCACGACGGTGCTGTTGTAGTTTCTTTGACCATCACTAACTTCTATATAAATGAATTTTAGTGGGTAGTGGAAGCTCAATGGTTGTGTTGTTTCATGCGGCTTTGTATAAAATGAACTTACCTATTGATTGACTGAGGAGGATCAACTCTCCTCTGATCGGGTTCTTGGGAGATCTAGATCCTATGGAAGGCATGATTTCCCTAGTCACCATGGGACAAGCATTGAAGCAAATGGCTGTGATGCTTGACTTTCTGGTCATCAAAGTTCCCTCGGCTTACTGTTTTGGGAGTACCCTGGCTAAACATCCTGTGCACTGTCATTTCCACCTACCTAGTGATGAGGTTTCTGACTGGAAGTGGTGTAGGAGAGATCTAAGGTGACACCGCTATGTGGCCACACTCCAAAGGAAAAAGCCCATGGAGACACTTCCCATTAACAGCCTTGACACTTGAGAGAAATAGAAACGGGGAGAACTGGCCAAGGAAGTTCCTTAGTCCCCCTTGAAGAAGCGGATCTAAGTAAGATGGTGCGATCGGGGCCACCTCGATGAAGTAGCCAAAGCTTGGCTTGTGGACTTCCTCCAAGCTAATGCCGATGACATGTTGGGTATAAGCTCTGATATGATCATTCATAGGTTAAGTGTGGACTCGATGTATAGGCTTATTCAGCAAAGAAAAGAGCTTCGCCTACATGGCTAGGAAGCTCTTTGGGGAGCTTCCATATAGGGACAACAACTCCGTTCATTAGACGGGACATCCGATGGCTTTGATTTGCAAGTCTACGTGGTTAGGAAGTTACTTTGGGAGTTTTTGCAGAGGTAATACCTCTTGTCGTTCGATGAACCATTCAATGGCCCTGACGTGCAAGCCTACAAGTTCCTTGGGGAGAATCTGCAAGGGCAACACCTATTCTATCGAATGAGCCATCCAACAGCCCCAACCTGCAAACTTATATAGGTAGGAAGTTCTTTGGGAAGCTTCGATGGAGGCAGCACCTCCATTTTACCGGCCTCCAAGCCAAAGACTTGGGAGGCTAACCAACCTATATATCTACGTTGGGATGGCTTAGATTGAGACACTAACGTTCGTTCTACTAGCACCCAAGCTAAAAGGCCTGGTGAGCTAGTTGACGCTTTAGGGTGGTAGCAACCCATGTAGAAGCACCGACTAGTATGGCGGTGGAGCAAAGTAAGTTTGCTGACCGAGAGGTCTCAACGAGCTAAATCTTGCTGAAATCTAGATAAACTCGGCATGTTGGGCTCCTTGACCTCGCAGACAACAATGCAATTCTCGGATCTTGATAGCTCGGAGCTCAAGCCTTCGGGTACTTCCAGTTTACCGATGCTTCTCTAAAAGCTCGAGTCCCCACCTCGACCGAGCAAACCCGAAAGTGGGGTCAAGGCCCCAACAACTCCTCGATCACGAGCTCACATCATGGCGCCCAGAAGTGCCGACCAATCATCGGGGATGATTGCGTACTACGTTGACCAATCTAGCTCGGCAAAATTGCATACATCACATAAATTAGAGCAAAAAGGAAGTAAAAGTGATAAGCAGCTTATTATATTATAGTAGAAATTATTGCCTGGACCACGCCCAGGTAGACCAGCACAAATCTTGGAGCATGCGCACGGTGGACAACGCACAATCGGGGATTCGTGAAATAGAAGGGTTAATGTGGCGTGTTATCCACCGCGGGATTTGGGTGGTCGTGGTCCAGGCAATAATTTCCCCTTCTCTGGGCATCAATTTCTTGGTGCTTGGTTAAATGTTTCCCCCTCTTTCATGCTAAAGTGCCCCTACTTCATTAATGAACAGTATTTTGCCAGGGAAATGATAGATTCATGTAGCCTCTTACTGCAAGGTGCGTCATACTGTTTCTTAGTTTTTCCAACCGATCTTTCCCGCAGAACAGTGCAAGTTCACCTGCATAGCTCTCCAGATATTATTCATCATGAATCAGAAGTTTAATCAGGCATGCACCTTTATTTATATCTAACCAAACTTCCATCTTGCTATCACTCTGGAGTGTCATATTTAGTGAAAAAAAAAAAAACATATGGTCTCCTATTTTGTGAACTTACGTCCACTGCTAATGACTATTTTGATAAATATTAAGATTCAAAATTTAATTAAAATCATAAGCCAAGAGAATTTGAAGTTATTTATGCAATAATGACGTGTAGTACTATTAGATATCAGATATAGAAGAATTCGTTCATCATTATCAACAAATATTAAGGCCATGCCGTATCAAATCATTATACCTACCCACAAAAATATTCAAACCATGCCACATCAAATTGGTTAAAATATATATATATATATATATTCTCAAAACATGATATCTAGGTAGAATTCATGATATCAAACCAAAACAGAGTCAAGATTGTACTTTCAATCATCTTCCCACAAAATTTTTCAACATGTCCAGAACTGTCTCAACAGAAAGAAGAAAAATATAAACAGGAACTGAAGAACATGAAATTCTCATCAGCATCATCCCACTATATAATCTTCCTTCTTCATTTAGGTACGACCTGTAAATAAAGACAGAAATTTATAAGTCAGGCTGCAGTTATATATTGATGTAATGTAAGCTTTCATTGATTGCATTCAAAATGTTGAAATGTTAAGTACGTTAATTGAAGGCAATGCCATTCTTGTACCTACTCCACCCCCAGCAGTTTTGTAGCTCTTATATTCTCCTACCAATGGCTCATTATACACCGTTGGAACCATGGCTAATACTTCCAAATTCTTTCCTCGAATACACGCCCTGGCATCTGTATTTGGATTCTTACTTAAAGTATGCCCTTCTGCTACTGGGGAACTGTTCCCCTGGGACATAGTAAATATATCTTGCAACCAGCCTAAAACTGAAATCTTGCCTTTAAATTTATGTATTGATATGGAAGGAAGATGCAAGAATAATTTAAGACTTTTTCTGCATATATACCATCAAATCATCCTGTTTGTGCACAGATACACCTTCAACTAGATTATTGACTAACAGTGTGAATAAGTTATTGTTTAAAATGTTGATGATTTTATTACCCGTTTGCATTGGAACAAATTATATAAAACATAGCCCTTTTCAACACAAAAGGAATGTATATGTTAATGGTTATTAACACAAAAGCGTTAATTAGTGTCAAACGAAACTCAAAATGGTTACTTTTAACACTTTTATCCAAAAATCTAATGGGAGGAGCATTCATGCAAAAACAAGATGAAGTGAGGGTTATACATGCAAATAGTATTTTCAGAAAGTAAATTGCAATAAGCTATTTGCAAGGGACACACGCACAAACATATATACATACATACATACATATATCTATAGATATGTGTGTGTGTGTGTGTGTGTGTGTGTGTGTGTGGGTATGTGTATGCATGTATGTATAGGTATATGTATGTACGTATATATATATACAAGAAAAACCCGTAATTTCAAGAGCACAACAACAAGATTTCTACCAAAGGAGTTGTATTTCTTCTGCTCATTGAACTGTCCTTTTCTCTTTTTGTATGGGCATCCCTACAAATTCACAGATAGTATCAGTACTCTTTTAAATCAGAAATGTGAAATCCAAAATAATTAAATATTAGTGCATTGATGGTATGAGAACTAAGAACTAAGAAGCAGTGAAAACTTGCCATGAGAAAGGATCCGTACAGTAGAAAGAACAAAGATTTGGATTTAAATGTAATAGCAATTACCTATATGTTGCTGAAATGAGAACCAAATAACATGAATATTCAGGTTATGGTTTCCACATCATTAACAAGTTCCACGAATCTGATTTGGTGCTTAAGAACATAACACTGAGTTTTTTTCATTCAGTTTGAGTTCTTTTGAAGTTCAACATTTAAGGGTGGCCAAGTTCAACGTACTCCTTGTGGACTGAAGGGAGAAAAAGAAGGGTTCTGGTACATGTGAAAAGATGGGATTGCAAAAAAGAATTCTGCAAATAGGCCTGATCAGATTCAGGATTCTGTTGCTTCAGGGAATGGATGCTGTCTCCATTAAGGAATGAATTATCTAATGCGGGCTAGGGGCTGATATTTTCATTTTGCTAATCGTTATTTGGTTTGAACTTCAATCTATGTCTTTTGGAAGAGATCCCTTTGAACAGTTTTAGGTTTTGTTCAATGAAATCTAAATTCTGAGAGTTGTTTATTCCGGTCTAGGCTCTGCTTTTCCCCATCCTCTACTTCGGCTTTTGGGCCTTCAATCTATTTCAGATGTCAATGATACGTGAGGTACGTGGACTAACCATTGTTCTGCGAAGAAAGAAAGGAAAAGAACAACTTAGGAACTACTCGAAGACGCCCTCAAAATGAGAACATACCTAAAAGCATGAGTGACACCCAAAACTGCAAATAAACATGTCATGACAGAAGCTACCAAGTTCAAAATAAAAGGATGACGACATAGGATCGTTGCTAGTTTAGTATACAAATGACTGGAACATGTGGATTTTAAGTAATTAAAGTTCCAGTGGCACAAATTTCAGGTATAAGTAATCAGATTACAAGTGACCAAAGTTTCATAATACATTCAGATTATGAGTAATCAGAGTTTCAGTGGCGCTACATTCAAATTAGAACAGATAAAAGTATAGAAATACTACCCATAGGTATTTGGTTGATGGATGGACAAACATGTGATGTTGAATGACGATGAATGGTACAACAAATTCAAGGTTCCAGTGGAAATTCGATATGTCAGATAATCTAACATCTCTGAGCAAAATCAAGAATAGCTAAGCCATTTCACTCAAGTAAAGGTTTCACGTTTCACTGTCAGATTGATAACAAAACTGTTTTCAAACTCAAGACATGCTAGCTCTTATTTGCTTGAATACCTACAAGCATTTTTCTTTTTTTTTTTTGGTAGAGCTGATATGGTGTGGTCACCTGATTAGCTAGAGGCATGTTGCTGGATGATGAGAGCATGCTTCTTCCCAGGAGAATTATCATGGACGCTATCTGTAAAAAGAAATATCAAAAGGGGGTTAGCGATATTGTGATCCTAGAATAAAGACATTGTGAACTCAGTATAGAAAGAAAAAATCAGAAACGGTTACCTGGTGGGTACCCAATGCGTCAACCCTCCACTTTGGTCACGCATTTGCTCCTCATGGCCCCTTCTCTCTGAAGCTTCTACTTTCATTCTTAATGCAGATTTCAATGCCGTCCTCTGGTGTTGGCTCTCCTCCATTTTTTTTGCAATCTCTAAGGCTCTTCTTTGGCAGTGACATTGGTTACATGGTTTGCCGAAAAAATACCTAGGAGAGGGTCCAGGACTAAAAGTATTAGCATGCGCATGTCTCTCTTTTCCCATGACTCGAGTAAATAGATCATTTTGGACAAATATGCCTCTCCCTGAACTCTTAGGGCCGTCTTTTGTACATTGTTTCAGTTGGAGCTACAATAAGACCCAGCAAATTAACGCTATATTAGGATTTCTACCTATTATTACGTACGTGGAATAACAAATTTTATAAATGTTGGAATATGCAATAATCTACGCCGAGTTTTCATCCATATATAGGCTGCCAATCTTGTTCTCATGTGTCTCAACATAAACCTGAGCTCCGGTTAATTAGCTCTTCACCATAGTTTTCTTCATATCATGAGGCTACTGGAGAGTTTATTGGTTTGTTATAGTCTCATGAGCTATTCAGATAGCTTATCATCCGTAGGATACCTGAGTACAGCTCATGCGACAATATCTGTCGACGATAGATGTGGCCGGTAGGTTTTTTGTTATGTGAAACCATTTCATTCTCTGTTATAAATTGCAAGCTAATGAAATTTGAATCAATTCGGTTAACCAATAGTAGCTAAAATAGACTTTGGTAATATATCTAATTAGTACTGATTTCTAATAGTTCGTATAAACTTCCATCTGAGATCTTCTGACTCTCATGTCAGTCGTCATACCAACAATCCTAGCTGGCATCACCTCCATGTATATAACAAGCTAAAGAAGTCGAAATTAAGCAAGAAGTGTTGATTAATTTCCATTGTTTAGAGCGGTCGAACTTGCCTGTTTCTGAACGCCATCTCCGGCATTATTACTCTTCTTCTTCTTCTTCTTCTTGTCAACAGCAGCACTACTCCACAGCTTGCTCGAGAGATGGAATTAGATGTGGTGTTCGTGGGGACCTGCTGCTGCGGTTGACGTTTTGCATGAATTGTTGCGAAGGCGTTGAACTTTGGAGGCAATTAGCTGGCCTTGGGAGGCCTGGAGCCGGAGGGAACTGCAGACGACGTACGTACCGGGTGCAGTTGGCAGGGAGACGGGAGAAGACCATCTTTGTTGGAGCGGTTGTCGAGGAGAGCTCGGAGGACGGTGATCTCATCTTCGGGAAACCATTAACCTCCGGAATGCTGGCTGCCGCAGCTGCTGCTTCTTCTTCTTCTTGCCGTCATGCATCGACAATATATGTCGTCGTCAATCCTTCCTTCTCCTCCAGGGGATGCTTCTGATCTCCATCAGAGGCCACCTTGGTGTTGGCGTGGTAGATTAGTGGAACAAGGAGCGCTGCCGGGTCTTAAAGAAGATAAGGGAGCGCTTCGTCTCCTTAAGCGCACCGTCCAGTGTCTCGAAAGGTGAGTTCTTTGTGCATCGCGTGCGGCAAAGAAAATGCACGCCGCTTTACGTAATTGACCCACGTAGGCATCATTTTTTTAATATATATTTTATATTTATAATTTTATTTTTTATTTAAAATTTTGAATGATAAAATATATTATATTTAAAAAAATTATGACATCTTATTTCTATACTATGATATCCTATGTGCATAAAATCATAATTTTGACGTAGGATGTCATGATATGCTACAGAATATCATAATTTTTTTCAAAGAGAAAGAGCATTTTCATCATTCAAAAATTTCAAATAAAAAATGAAACTACAGACATTAAATGTGCATTGAAAAGTAGTTGGACAAAAATACTTCTTTTATATTATGACATTCTGGCCCATATTATGATATCCTGGACCATATTATGACATCCTGCATATAAAAATCATAATTTGATACAGGATGTCATAATATGACACAAGATGTCA
>KE505213.1:159813-177038 GCA_000441515.1 Elaeis oleifera | reverse complement strand
TAAAGAATTGTTATTGATGAAATCATATTTTCATAAATTAAGGATCAGCATATGTGAAGTCAAAAATCATATTTATTATGAGCATTAATTTCATAAAAGCATTTTATGAAAATAGCATGATTATGAAGCATAAATTTTATTATTCTTTCCATCTATGTATATGTATGTTTTAAGAAAAGATATAAGGATTTCAAAGGCTCTCAGATAGCTATGAACGAATCTTTTCGGGAAGGTTGATATCCGGAGCTAGCATCCACACGAAACATGACCCTGCCAGCGGGTATAAAGTTGGCACATGAATTAAGAACTCTGTCGATTAAGAAACATAGTCCTGTCACGGGTATAATAGTGACCTTAGCACGAACATTTGTGAGTAATTTTTTGAAACATGACACGAATATATGACAGAAATAATTATGATTCATGATTACGAAATATATATGATTTATGCATGCATGATGAGCTTATAACTTGTTTTATTATATGCTCTATGAAATATTATTTTATAATAATTATTATTTGCTAAATGATGCATTATCATAGAAAATTTATGCTTGATCCGATAAGAAAGCGGAAGTCTACTTACTGAGCTAGTGTAGCTCATATTCTTTTATTTTTTTTTCATGTATAGAGAAATAAGGCTAGGACTGGTGAAAAGGGAATCCAGGCTTGGGGATCAGCAAAGCAAGCATGAAAATTTTGTACTAAGAATTCAGTTTATGTTCATGAATTGTAGCTATTATGAATTTTGAGGCTTAGATTATTTTTTTTACTTTTGAATTTAGATGCTCTAAACCAGTTTTGGTTTAATTAAATATTTGAATTAAATTTTATTATTATATTTATTTATGATGCATCTGTTATTATATTTAAGAAGATGAATTTTGGCTTCGTGTTATCGTGGGCCCCATCCCTTGGTAGCATGGCCGTGTTATGTCCCGGATTTGGGGCGTGACAAGATGACTCAAAGAGATGAGAGCCCCAGCAGCCAAAAGCCTGACGTCTAGATCTTGGATGACATATATAGCCCGCATTCTTACCATCCTTAATTAACACTACCATCAAATTAACATTGACAAACCTCGAGGGTGGGGGCTCTCAAGAAATCAAAAGAACCCTCCAAGTCGCTGCAGACACAGCAAGAGAGTCGCAAGAACTCGAGGCAACAAGGGACATAGCAGTAGTGTCAAAGCGATAGAACTCCTCAGTTAAGCAGCAAGCTCTCTCCAACACCCGCTGCACAAGAATGACCTTGGCTTCGAAAACTAGGTTTCTCCTGGATAATCAAATCTGATAAGCGATGCATGCCCATCTAGTGCCATAGGTCTAGCCCTCGATCATACTCTGGTGGATCACATCTAGAAAGGATGAAAGCCAAAGGCCGCAATCAACCCCTTTAGGCGGCCACCAACCATGCCCCAAATAGAGCATGCCCTCAGGCAACGTAGCAAGACATGCTCCGTCAACTCATCCTTCAGCCCACAAATCGGACAGACAATCGGAAGCTCCATGCCTCTATCTTTAAAAAGTATCCGAGTCAGTAGTCAATCTTAGGCCACCTTCTAGTGAAAAGTCTAACCTTAGGGTGGACAATTGTACGCCAGATCCAAGCAACCTCAATCTTCCTCTCAGGTACTGGCTTACTCATTAGCGAGGTCCCTGGTAGGAATCTTAGAGAAGCAAGATCGGCCCCACATCCTCAAATCATGGCTCCGAAAAATAGAAATCATGATGGAAAGAATCCTATCTGCCAACAAGCCATCAAAAAAATGGGTGACATCTTGAGTCCTTCAATTCCGACAGTGATCAAATCACGAACAGGATTTTCCAGTAGGAATTATTCCAAAGCAAAGGGGGATATAGAGCTACAACACCACCAGATAGCATCTCAGTTTCTTTTTCCTTCTCTCTGTCTTTTTGGTTTTTGCTTAATTTCATGTGAAATCAAGTACCCACTTATAGATTTGTAATCCATGCTGTTTCACTGCAATGAATTCATTACCATCTATTTTCTTAATTCTTAGTTTTATCTTTGTGCTATTTTCTCCTTCTTTTTTTTTTTTGTTAATTTTTTTTATTTGGATCTATTTACATCCCATCCCAACAACTTAACTAGAGACCGTAAGTACCACATGGACAAGGTTAGACAAAGTAAAGGCAGATGAAAATCCAACCCACTTTCAAGTTTTCAAGCAAAAATAGGGAAAGAACTCAGCAAAATAATGCATTGAAAATGATGGAAGTGCAGGAGAGAACTTCCATTCTCATATTACAAGGATGAGATGTTGTTTGGTTCTTTGTGTATTTGCCAAAATCTATAGTCCATTTAATAGATTTTCATTACAGGGAGAGTCCCTACAGCCATCCCGCAATTACCCACATTTAGTTTAAGATTGATTAAGATCTAATGGACTTGTCAAGATCCCAAAAGAAGGAAAAAGCATCAAATGCAAAGCCTAACCCACATGAGATTAAAAGATAAAATCAAATTTAATATCCAACATGCTCCCCACACAATCCAACCTACATGGAAAAGCAAAGAAAGTATAAGAGCATAAGAAGAAACAAGAGTTCTGATGATGCATTATGATGGTTCAAAGCAGGATCGACAGCGAACCGTCCTGCAAGAGACCTAGACGCACTTATGTTAGAAATTTTTTATTTTAAAATTAGAGAATTTTATTTTATATGGACTCTACAACTAGAATTTTCTAAAAACTAGTATTTATTCTATGCAGATTCTTATTAAGATTTGGGGTCTATATAAACTAATAGCTATGAAATTGAGAACAGAAATTTCCAATATTGAGTTCTGAGAAAATTGAGTTCCCCTCTCTCTCTATCTTCTTCTCCTCCATCTTCTCTTCCCTCTTCCTCTATTTCCACTTTCTTCTCTCTCCTCCTTTTTGTCCTGCATCAATTTGGTATTCGAGCCCCCTTGCCTCCGGAGTTGTCTTGTATTAGTTTGATATCAGAGCCAGCCTAAATCCACCACCACGACTGAATCATCTTTCACTGTAGTTTTAACAACTCAATACACTGCCCTTTAGATCCATTGTCGTCGCCACCGCGGTCCATGCCTCACCCCAACAACGTGGAAAGAAAAGGAAATGATCCCATATTTTTCTCTTATAAAGCAATCGTTCCCCTCCCTTCGCCATCTTGGCCACTAGCAGTCTGCCCACCCTTTGTCGGAGAGCTTAATTTCACTCCACAACCTCCAACCAGTATATATATATCCACAACCTCCGACAACGATCATCTATTTGATCAACAGTCACCCGAACTCGTGGCTTGTGCCCAATCATTACCAGTATCGTAGCTCCTCTCCTCTACAACCAGCTGACCTCGACCCCAACCTTCGGGCCACCACCACGTACTCGCTCAGTCCAAGGCCTTTGGCCCCCAACCCCCCTCGACCCCAACCTTCGGGCCACCGCCACGTACTCGCTCAGTCCAAGGCCTTTGCCCCCTTCCCGCCCTCCTTCTAGAGCTGTTAATTTGAATTGAATTCGCCGGATTAGTCCATCCTTTACATGATAGATTGGATTGATATTTTAGCAATCCGTTTAAAAGCGGATCAAATGATCCATCCCATTTAGATCGACGGATCGAGATGGGTCGAAACGGGCTGATCCATCTCTTTATATATATATATTTCAAAAGAGGTTCTAATATTATTGAAGAGATAATTGATAAAGAAGAGGAATAAAATAAGAATTGAATGATGAGGACCACAATGATATGGAGGATAATTTTTTGGAACTTTGATTTATCTCTAAATTAGTTTAAAAATTGAAACTTAAAGTTTTCTAAATTTGGGTTGTATTAAGTAGTTAGTTTAAATTTGACAATTTCATTTTATGGCTCTAAGAATTGATATATGAGACTTTGATAGGTTGATTTGAGCTCAAATTAAATATGAAATTCAATTTATATTACTGTTTATAGTTTTTTTTTTTGAATTTTGACGAATTGATCCGTTTAACCTGTGGCCCATGACAGGTCAGATCGGGTTGAGATTTTTTCAACCCATCAGTTAAACGGGCTAACCTATCCCGATCCATTTAGAGATAGGTCGGGGCAGATCGGGGCGGGCCGGCCCATTTTGATAGTTCTACCCTCTCCATCATCAAGCACCATCAGCATTCAATCGCCTTTCCACATCATGCTATCCTCACAATTCGAACCTAATTGATCTATCATCACTTGTGCGCTAGCTAGGGCTTTAGATGAAAGCCTTGTGAGGAAGGAAGGCACTACGGATTCAGATCCAACATCCCATTGGCTTAATCCGACCCATGGACCTAGATCTAAATCTAATCCAGACCGATCTAGTTCAGCAGCAAGTCAACGGTGCTATGTCATTATCCAATCAATGATGCATCAACATCCACGTCAACAGGCTATGCCACATCAGCACCACTTGAATTTTTCAAAAGCCTATCCCTAGCTAATTTCGATGTGTAGATTCCATTTTTGGCATCCATTTCTACTAATTCTGCTCTACAGCAAGTTGTCTTCACCACCAGACGGTGAAGTAGTGGCTCAAAGTATATCTATGAGGTAATCCCTTTCTATTTGAAACCTTGATTGATATTTATTTAATTAGATGATTAGTAAATTTCTTAGTTTCAAGCTTAATCTTGTCCCTTTCTTTCAAAAAAAAAAAAATTTGTTCATTGCATCTAACCCTTATTTGTATCTAGCCTTCTTTTTATTATATCCATCCTAGCTTTTCAACTTTGGCATGTCATTTGCATTAAGCTCATCAGTTTTACATGTGTGCATCATAGTAGTTTAAGATTCTTACTTATTATAATTTTCAAATGTATACTATCATTACCCTATACTTAAATGCATCACTGTATGACAAGGAATAAACATAGTGACCACCCATCCACTGTTGCCATTCCCTTCACTTCTATACGCGAATTTGGCCCTCAAACCTTTATGAACTTAATAGACTAGAAATTTGAGCAAATGAGTCAACAATCCAAGTAATTGAGTCAGTAGACAGCTCAAGCCCTCTTTTAGGTTTAAAGAAAGAGTTTGATGATCCACGAGAGGTTGATGACTAGGTAGTAGGGCCAGTATAATATTCTAAGGATGAGGTAGAGTTGAGAGTGTGAATTAGAGATAGATGATTACCATTATAATATAGTGAGGTATGTTTTGCCCACTACTGTCGGTAACAATGGGGGCAAAAATATCATTTGATCCTCGACAAACCATCGCATAAAAAGTCCAGGTTTAAATGTAAAAAAAAAAAGCACCCCTCGTATTCCCATTAGAAACGGTACCCATTATGGATGAGATGGACATCTTTAGTCCCACATCGATTATGAGTCAAGAAAAAATATGGCTTATATGGATTGAAACATTCTCTCCCACGTAAGACATCTCTTAAAGAGCAAAATCGTATAGCTCGATAATCAAAAATAGGATCAAAACAGACAATACCTCACGTATGCGGGTGCAAAATCAACCTAACTATCTGAACCATTCGACCCCTTGATCGTTGACCATAATATTGATGCCGTCTGTGAGAAAAGCCTCATGCCACCTCCCTTGACTGGGGGGCTATGTTGTGAATGGGATGGGTACCTTTAGTTTCTCATCGGTCATGTATGCGGACGTGGAGTCAACCCAACCATTCGAGCCATTCAACCCCTTAACCCTTGATCGCAATATTGGCGCCATCTATGGAAAAAGCCTCATACCCATATGCACATACTCTCCTTTGTCTAAGGAGACTGTTGTGGGTGGGATGGGCATCTTTAGTTCTATATCGGTTATGAGTCAAGAGGGAGTATTGCTTATATGGATTGAAACTTTCTCTCCCATATCAGACATCTTTTAAAGAGCAAAAACATGCAGCTCAACAGTCAAAAAAATGGTCAAAGTGGATAATACCTCACGAATGCGAATGTAGAGTCAATCCAACCATCGAGTCATTCGACCGCTTGACCCCAACAGTATCTATATCCTGAACCATAATTTTAGATACAAATGTTAATGAGTAATACATATTATAAACTTATTGCTAATATACATTATAAGGCCAAAAAGTTTAATGTAGAATATAATATCATGATTTGCATTAGTCCAAAATATTTGTTTCAAAAATTTTTAAAGACACTGCCTACCTAAGTCATTGGCCCATTCTCCATTATTAGAAAACTTGGATCTAATATATATATCCACTTGTTTTACTCGGTCTTTCCAACGTGGAGAATTTATTACTTTAGAAAGGCACCTTTGAACCTCCTACTTTATCATCCAGTGATCCTAAGTTATATTTTTCTTAGCAGAGAGACGATATAGAAACGATTTTGGATAAGTGATAGCTTCTCCATTATCTCATCCAATAAAAAGGCTGCCCTTTATCTAATATTTTTTGGATTATAGAGGACAAGTTTCGCAACCTAGATCAGGAGCTTCTTGAGTGGCATTTACGATCAAACATTACAAAGAAATATTCTTTCCAACTGGAGGGGCATGATAGAGTACTGCCTATTAGAGATCAAGATGCACTTCTATTAGATGCAAATATATAAATTAGAAATTTATTTCATTTAGAATTAAAGAATTATTTGTATGGTCTCTCAGACTAAATTTTGTAAAGACTATAATATTTATTCTGTATGGACTCTTATTGAAATTTTGAACCTATATAAACTCATTGCAATATAATTGAAAATACAAGTTTGCATCATTATAATATGAGAATACCCTCTCCCTCTGCTTTCATCTTCTCTATCTTCTTCTCTTCCCTCTGCTTGCTTTTCTCCTCTCTCCTCCTTTTCTATCCTACATTTGTTTGGTATCAAAGCATCCTATTCTCCATCTCCCAGGCTGTCCTACATCAAGGACAATGGTTGAGTTCTTGAGGATAATAAGCCTGCAAAAACCAATCATCCACAAACAGCATATGATTTTTCATGTACAGTTCAGGATCTGGTAACAATGACATTAAAGAAGAGCATATGATTTTTAATGGCACTTTGCTCTCTTTCCATAATGTGTAACATCTTAACATGAATGACAAGCAGCAGAGGTGAATCACATTCAGAAGTAATTGTTACAGCTTACAGTTGCATGCAAATTACTCCATTTTCCTTTCTTGGGTTGGGAGTGTTGTGGTGAGGGTTTGATTTCAAACAGCTGCCCTTCAAAATTGTAATGATTTTGCATCCCTGGTAAACAATCAAGCCTGCAAGCTGCCACAAGAACAAGATGAATGTTTCCAGACCATTTCACCTCTCTACTTCATAACCCCGTTCGGTGCAAACTGCTAGAAGAGCCCGAGCAAAAAGGTTCCTTTTTCTCTGGAAGCTTCATACATATACCCACCAGAAAGGGCTGTTATCTTTCAACACCCTAAGATCTGTTTGGATCTGTTTGGATAATCCTGCTGGATCCATGAGATCATAAACAGGATTTCTACTATTAAAGGATAGCAGACCCAGCCCAGGCCGGATAACCGGATCTCCCCAGCCCATCACTGCAGAGAGAAAAAAGGACCTACAAAGATCTTTCTTCCTCCACAAGATCCGAGGTACGGATGTGTTTGGGTTGATACATGTCATGCCCAAATGAGCTGCCCAATCCATGAATCCAGCAAGAAATTCAGTCCAATCATGCTGGATTATCCAAACCGCCCCTAAAAGAAAAGCAACCTAACATGTAGGAATCGACATATATTGGTCAGCAAATAAATAGTTCCTTGGATCGAAATTTGACTACTCAAACATGAAGATGGTATAAGCAGCAGATAATACTATAGTGCTTCATCAAGGAACCATCCATCATCTGTCAGTCTATCTTCCATTATCAGAATGCTTTAAGCCTCAGAGTTGAAGCACTTGACAGTGAACAATGTGACTCTTCAACCCACTACGACCTGCAATGCTTGACCATAAATTTGCCACAAAAGTCTTTAAATGGCCTTTCCCAGCAACAGTCTCCCACAAATGAGCACTGATAGTCTCTATGTTCTTCCTGGATTTGATACGTCAATGACAGTGATGCTCATGTTGTTGTGGATGATGCAGAGCTTACCATTGAGAGATACAAAAGCTGCAGCCTCAAAGGCACGAGAGTTGCCTAGATGATTTTTGCTATCCATGAACTTGTTCCACGAATCTGTAGCTCTATCATAGACTCTAAGCTTGCATCCATCCCTGCAATCCGAGGCATAAAGCCTCCCATTGAATGAAATGCTTGGGTTTCGCCATCCTGTAACCATTCCATCATTAACTGGGGACCACGCATTTGTTGTGGGTACATATACTTCACTCACAACCTGACGGTGAGAATCAAGCCCTTTCAGGAACCACTTTCCATCAAAACCACCCCAATAAGTGGTACCATTCCAGTGTTCATTTCACCAATAAAGGTCCATCTGTTCCTGTTAGGATCGTATACCTCAGCTGAACGCAAGTTTCTGTGGATCCCCTCACATTCTCCACCAGCAACATAGAGGCAATTATTTATGACACAGGAACCAAAAAAATGGCGTTTTCGTAGCATATCTGGAGCTCGATTCCATTGTTGTTCGGGCATTATAGAAGACAACACGCCTCATAGAGCCCCTTAATGGATCTTTACCTCCAAATAAGTAAAGGTAGCAGCCGCTAAGAACAGCACAACCAAAGCCAAGTGCTTCAGAATACTCTGCAGGAACAGGTGGAAGTGGTTTCCATAGCTGATAGATGGGATCAAAAGCGTGCCAAGATATTTCCCATCACGGTCTCTCTTAATGACATAAACCCATTCCTCCACCATCCCAAGCTTCTTCCTGAGGGAGTAAAAGTAGTTTCCAGACAAAGGCGGTTCCATCTTTTACAAACCAATCGAAGGTTGGGTGCTCAGCTCGAGGAACACGGATCAGACAAGCAATGGCAAGATCATCAGGAAGGCCAGGCAAGAGTGGTGCCTGGTTCTGCAACGTTCCCTGCGTGAATTCCTCATCCTGGGCCCATTAGGTTTGATATCAGGTTGGAGACATAGCTTCGCTCCAGGAACAAATTTCTAGCTCCTACAACAGTTTTCAAGCCTGCATCTACTCGACAATAACATGACACAGAATCAACCTGCAATATGAATGGCATCAGTGCATAATTAATGGAAGAAAAGTGGATGAATATTAAGAGGGTTTCCAAGCACTTCTTTGCTATGACAACAGATTATGCAGTGAAATGCTACGAAATTTTAACACAATTGTAAATAAGAGCTGGTAAACAAAACATAACAAAATATTTATCCTTTAAGGTGGCAATCAGTGCAGAATCCCAATATTTCAAGACAAAAATTCATGGCAAGTAATTTTATCAGCAATCTCTTAGACTTGCTTGTATTTTAGTCTGTGCAGTTTTACCTATTTTTAGAGAAAAACAAGTCTTGATAGAAAACTCATTGCACTATGCTATGGAACACATAACTCATTTTGATTTTGCCAGGTGCTCTCCAGCATCAGCAGTGTTACCTGAAAGCTCAGATAAGAACCAGTGAGGATTTTGCTATTAAAGTCAGAAGAGAGATTAGACTGCTTTGCATGGTTGATTCATTTATACTTTTTATTCTTAAATGCCAAAGGGATGGCTCAGGCTTATCATTGATGACTGAAATACCTCTAAGGATTAACTATGATCCAGCAATCACCATTATCAGGAGGTTCAACTTCACGCATGCATGTTTTATATCTAATCTATCAAGATATTTAAGGCAATGAAGGGTAAAGAAATCCCAATCTCATTATACTTTTACAATGTCTCTACATGAGTTTTTGTATGTTCAATAGTAATTTGCTTTATATTAATGAGATGATGGGATGGCAATAACAGAAGAAAATTGAAACTTTACAGATCATCAAATAAGAATAAAGCAAGCATGAACATAACCAAAATATACCCTTTGAAATTTAGGACTTTATTATCTTTCATGCTGTAACACACATCAAGGATTAGAATTACAAGATTTATTCTACAATTTCTCTTATAATGATGACTGAATCTAATTTCAGAATTTGTAAAATCTGCATTGCGACATCAAATTCTGAAGGATTAGAATTACAAGATTTATTCTACAATTTCTCTTATAATGACAACTGAATCTAATTTCAGAATGTGCAAAATCTGGATTGCGACTTCAAATCCTGTTCAGCAATACCCAACTTGGTAGGACTACCAGTCAAAAGAGGATCCATACAGTCAAGGGAATCAAGGAATATGCTTATGTTATGTTTGTTCATACAATAAGTTCTTTCGTTTTCCTCAAAATTTTCACTTAATATATTATAAATTCATCTATGGTCTTTATAGGCAATGCTTTTCCAATTTTCACAATTCATGAGGTTTTCAGAAATTTTATCAGATTTTTTTATAATCATTTATTTGCTAAAAAAATTTGGCAGAGGCAAAAGATAAAGCCTGTTTATATGACAGCTGAAATGGTGAGGAACGTCAGGAAAGGGACAATCAGGGAGAAAGAACAAACCATAAAAAATGTCAAATATCAATTCTGAAGAAGGAACAAACTTCTGTCTTAATCAGGTAAAGGTACAGAATGAGAAATTCCCAGAGAAGGTTCGAGTTCTTAGATGGAGGCATGATGACATCATAAGACAGCACACAGTGCAACCAGTAACAGATGTATGGATCTGAACAAGGAAAAAAAATATGACATAGTAAGCCTTTTGGGATGAGGGATTGATTTAGGAAATTTATGCATTGTTCAAACAAAAGCGTTTAGTATTTGACTTCTTCTTAAATGCAGCAAGGTGACATATTTACAATTGATATGGATGAAACCTAGTATGTGCAGCTAAAATAGAAACGTAGTTGAAACAGCAAGAACTATATTGGAACATCCCTCATGTACGAGAAAAGAACTTGTCCTTTTCAATGATCTGATGTCACACTGCAAATGTATAAGAGAAATGCTTTCTTTTGATGTTTACATGATTTCATCAAATTTGGCCAGAACATATGGTCGAAGTCCTTTTGAACAACCAAAATAGAGTCCTTTTTCCTCCGATGATTTATTAGAAGTCCCATAGATACCTATTTGGTTCTCAACAGGGCACTTTCCAGATATAACAAGCAGCTTTGTGAGCTTCACTTGATAGTTACATGGATCAGTTAAAAATGACACTAAGTGAAAGAACAACAAAAGCTTACCTTTGTCACATATCACAATTGGAAAGACATGAAACATCACTAAATCAAAAAGATCTAGAGGAAAATAATCCTACATGATAGCTAGAAAGACTAGCAGTTAGAAGCCATGATTGAAACATCTGTGGCTTCATCAAAGGCATAAGAGAATAACCTTCTTATTTGTTAAGTATGCCATGAAGCATTCATGGTTTCAATTTTGCATCAGCTTTATAGCACTGTGTGAATCATGTCATTAACAATAGCATTTACACTATAGATTAAAATGTCAAGCAATATAAAGAATCATTATGAGCACAGACGAATGTAGCAGGCAAAGATGGATGTGGCCAAACTAAGATTTAGAAAGTAACTTGAGGAAGCCCTTTGAACAGACTCAGAAACAATTGAGGTAATTGGATGAAGCTGCCTTGACAGGAAGGAGTTCAGCTGGACCAAGCACCACCGAAGAAGAGAAGATCTAAAAAAACTTGGTTGGAAGTAGTTAAAATGGATATTTGAGTAGAAAGGACATCAGGAAGACTAGGTGACTTGAATCCAAGAGTTGCAGCAAACTGATGTCTAATCAGCTTAAAAATCCATAGGGTAGAATTGTTAGCAATGCAAATGAATCTACAGAGCATTCAAAAACAAAGAAAAATTCTCACAAACTGAGAAATAATCAAGTTTTCTCTTTTACTCTATACCTAAATTTGCGCTCACAACAGAATATGTTTCATGTTATCATTATAGAATATTATTTGTAAGCATCCTTCAATCACATTCTACTGATCTAACATAGCCTGACTCACTGAAACATGCCATGGTCGGAGTCTTACAACTTCATTCATGCAATTAAAAAAAAAAAAAAGAATGGACTATGGATCCAAAATCATGCATATTACTTAATGGAACAAACTATGCAATATATATTCTTTGATCTACCAGAGCAAAAATATATTACTGTGGCATGATAGGCAAACTCAGATCTTAAACGGAAAGTCATGCTATTCAACCGATGATACTTTATAAAACGTTCTTCCTCATACCCCTTTTGTCATGATACCAAAAAACTCCTGACTCAATAACTAGGGAATATCTACTTTTCTATTATCAGCCACTAGTAAATGGTCAATCAAATGGCTGAGACCAACATCTTATAAAGAGTAGCAGGCAAATATTTTCACAGAAAGTTGGCAACTCTACAAAATACTCATGACCTAACATGAACTTGTTGACCCAGATAAAGTTCTAGTAGTATTTAAACATTACTTTAAGATTCTACATTCTATTCTTATAAGGAACATACAGTTTAAAGAAATTTAATTTGTTCTGAGAACAAATAATCTCTTAACACAGAAGACCTTGGCAAGTTTGTGAGATAGTTTATTTCTTGATTTTCCTTGAAGTAATCTATGACATGCCTAAACTATCTATATGAGATTATCCCACAAGGTAGACCTTAACACATGATTTTCATAATGTAATGTGGATAAGAACATATAACAGGATCAGACTACAGCTTTTATAGAAAATCCAAAATAAAAAGTGTAGTACAGAAGAAGAAGTACAGGGGCTGTCTTTCTGGACAAAAATCCAAAACTCAGAAAGCAAGCAATGTTCCAACTGGTATTCCAGTAATTCTAATTCTTGAGGAATTTTGCATGTTACTGTTTATCTGGCTAAATCATAGAATATAGGACTGGCAGAACCCATTTTGTTAAGACTGTATGGGAAACTCCACCTTGGCTGATGGGTTCTTTTATGTTGAGTACACGGTATTAAGCAAAAAAGTTGAAGCCGATTCTACCTTTCCCATTACCAAAGAAAGAAGAGAAAAAAGCGAAAATAGACCATGGTGAGAGTGAACTTGATGGGCCTAGAAGAATACTCAAATAAGACTTTTAAGATGATAAGCTAGTTGCAGAGAACATGAAATGCAGCAAGAACAAGGATATCGGCATCATGCCTTCCTAATAAGTCAACTATCACTCTCAATTCGGGAGTAAATAACACAATCTACATATATGCTATGATGTCTATCGACAATGCATCAGCAAAATGTAGATATGGTTTAGTAGACTGGATATTCAATTATATGATTTAGTTTATTGTCAAAATATGCCCTAGAAACTGTAACAGCAGGGCATTAAGAGAATTACAAGCACTGCATTAGTATATACAATATATATTATGCTCTCTCTATCTCTCTCTCTCTTTGGAAAAGATGTAAAAAAATTTCACAAGACACTTTTAGGAATAGATACTAGTCCAGAACAAAAGGCATACATGCATAGCTACCCTATCCACTCATGATCATTTATACATAATAGTTTAGTATGGCTTCCACTGTTGCAGGTGCTTTGCAAACTACTATGATAATTCGGAGAAGAAGCTTCTTTGGAACTCATTAAGTAGGACTACACACACTCTCCTTCGGATGAGCAAAACTGAAAGTCTCAGGAAGAACAGAGGTGACATCAAGTTATGCTTCACAACAAATACTCCTCAAATTGAAGCAAATTAGGTAAACTATTTCAAGAAAATAACGGGGACTGAAATCTTGTGTTCACAGAAAGAACAAGAGGGATAGCCAGCATCTACAATCAAAGACATAAAATGGAGCACGTTCAGGACCTCAGAAAACAAAGGTAGATGTCTGCATTCCGGCAGAAATCTACACCGACCCGATCCATCCGGATACCACGGACGAAACTGGTGGCTCAAATTAAGTTTCAGATTTCACTTTGGAGTTTTATGAAGCACGGATATTTCCTGTTCGATTCTCGCTTGATGCTCCGGCAAATTTAGTAGCTTGTAACAGCATTAATAACCATGTGGAATACCAACATAGGTTCAATAAGACAGGGAGCACAAAGATCGATCCTTTGACAGCCCTAATATGCCTTGCAACAATGCAAGATTTTCCAAGCCCTCGTTCACAAATTGCAACCGTGTTTCCAGAGACAACCCCGAGAAAAGAAAATCGAAGCAAAAAGAACAGGATCCAGATTCAGAGCTACACCAAAAATACCAACAAACTGCAAGCAAGTAATCGATCGGAGACTCGACGTACCAGCGGGGCCTGCAGGCGGACGCTTCTGTGCGCGCTCGGTGAAGCTTCGGCGGCGGCGGCCTCCATCCTCCCGCAAAGCCCACTAAGCGAGTGGATCAGGAAAGAGGGGCCGAAAAAGAGACCGAAAAATCCAAGGGCAGAAATGTTGGACGGACGGCACCGCTTCTTCCCAAAACTGCAACCAGAAACCCACCTCCTCCTCCACTGCGTTCAATACCAGAGAGCAGACGCATCACCCCTCTCTCTATCTCACTCCCTCTCCCTCTTCTACTTGCCCTTTCCGAACTAAAATTTACAGCTGGACGGCCATTCCATTTAACCACCAACTTCAATTGCCCTAAATCTTTATTTTATTTTATGCCGAGAAAAAAAATAATAATAATAATAATAATAATAATAATATTCCGAAATTTGGGAGTAAATTTTCCGCACACTGGAGGAAGGAAGCAGCAAAAGTCCTCCCTTCCACCACCACCCAAACAGTGTCCTCGGAATCTGCCCTTCCACTCCGCTCTACCATCTGAATTTATCTTATTAATTTATTATTCATAAATGATACTTGGTCAAACCTTAAAGGGAGTAAGGGAGCAGCGCAGTGAAAAAAAAATGATGCGATGCGATGCGATGACCCAACAAGCAGGCAATTGGTTAAGAATACGAAAGAAGTAGTTTTTTGGGGACCAAGTGTGATGGCGTCTACGACAGCATGGCACACCCAAACTCAGGCCCATGCCAAGCATCGACAACTTGCAACCATTAATGAGCATATTTTAGAGTCCCTTGCAAGCATGAATAAGCATGTTTTAGCACTATCGGTGCGGAGATACGATAACATATCAGTGTTTTGGTATGATCAGTGCGGAGATACCATAACAGATCGAGGGTGAACTCCAGAGGGAGGATAAAGGGAAGGAATTAGATATGCTCGTTCATACCGTAATTGATTGCTAGCTTCTAATCACCACCCCAAGATGACTTAAAACACATCAAAGAAGGAGATTGAATGGCTTACCTTCCCTTGTGACTTGAAGCGTGCTGGCAAATGAATAAAATGAGAATTGTTTGAAAGAAGCAACAGTTCCCCATTTATAGATAAAGGACATGAAACCTCCACCTTTGAAATTTTTAAAATACAAGAAATCTTCATTTGGTTTATTTAATTTGTTGGACAGCCAAGGCTGTTCATTGAACATGCTTGCTATAATGATAAATAGTACATTTAGTAGCAACCAATGAGCTTGCACATACTGCTAATATTTGGTGCTGTTGCCACCAAAATCCGAGCTGAACTGCAGAGTTCGAATGGAGCCCAAGGTGAAGTAGTGAGGTCTGTTACGAACTAGAGAGTTTGAGGAGAAGCTCTCTTCGCATTTTTGGTCCAACCTGAAATCAAAAAAGAAATTCACTTGCCAAATTTATCTAGTAGGGGATCCTTTGATGTTAAAGTCAGTCTAACATCGGTGGAACAAAGGATAATTGAGAGTTTTGCATCGTATGAAAGAGTGTGAAAGCTTAAGAATGCCTACATAGGAATCCCCTTATGGCCCCATATTGGAAGTAGGCCTAAACTGCTCGATAATGATCCCACATTATACGTATGGGGAATCTTAACTACACTGATCATGTAGTAACGACAGATCCACTTGAAATGAGTCGTAACCACTCCTCAATTAGCAAGATCATGCCTGTGCCTTTAATGACAATTAATTACCTTGAATACACTTGAATTAGAGACACATAGCTTATTGCTACTAGTTGGCCGGCTCGCTCTGGCTGGCTCACCAGTTTTGATTGGCACCTCGGTTTATATCGAGATCGACAGCTCAAACGATCTCCAAAGCTAGTGGCTCAATTTGCTATCAAGACTGGTGGCCTGATTAATACTAAGGTCATCTCTTCGGTCAATTATCAAGATCAAGTTGCCAAATGAATACCATATCAGGTGCAATGTGTCGATAGGCTTTGGCTCACATTACCTCTATTTTATCACCTAGGATATGCTGAAGATGCTGAGCATTTAAGAGGTAAGAATTTTGATAGCTAGTCTGATAAGACAGTGTGTGGACTTGGCTTCTATCTAAAATTAGGCCATCAAATAACAAGCCATCCATGATTTGCTCATGCTTGCCTCAAAGTCTAGCTTGTTATGAGCTTACCTCAAATAGCAAATGAACAAAGCTTGAGCTAACTTTCCATCTTAAAATGTGAATGAGTCAAACATCAGCTATGCCCTAACACACTCATGTTCATCTCAAATAAACTTGATACTAATGTATAATGTAAATGTGAAAGTACCTACGTGAACATAAATAATATAAATATCAACAATATGTTTAGCATTTAGTTAAATACAATATATTTTTTAAGCTATAATTTTGATAGAATAGAAAGTATATATTATTGTTTATATACAAATATAATAGATAAAATATAACTTATAGACTCCTTTAAATACAAGTAGTACAACAACTAGCCATAACTTCTTTTGCCCTGGCAAGGATTAGTCCCACTCTTACCCTCTTCCTCTGTCTCTTCCTATTTAGCTCCTACTCTTCCCTTACCATCATCTAAAGATAATCCTAAATTAGAAAATTAGTGCCATCGCTAGCTTCTCTAGCTTCATGTCTTCTATTTTTCAACCTCATATCATCAATTTGTTTCATGATTATCGATCCATCTCAGTTAACAGCTCATTTGTCATTTTTCTCCCAATTGATATTGCCAACCATCTTACCTTCATCAATTAGTCCCTTGCCTACTATTGGGTGGATGTCTGGCCTGGACACCACCTTCCAAGACCTTTCCAGTACCACGCGATGCAGCAGGAAGAAAGAAGAAACAAACAAAGGAAAAACAATTAAATACGTGGATCAGCCACAAAAGGGCTCGCCTCCATGGGGCATACAAACTTCACTATGAAAAATAAATTTTACAAGAGGAGATCTCACCCTCAACCCTTGTACATTCAATTCTCTCTTACTAGAAGTTTT
>KE505213.1:126638-147343 GCA_000441515.1 Elaeis oleifera | reverse complement strand
CTTGAGATCTTCAAGAGACGCCACCCCCCCCTCCCACTTTCCAAACCACCCCCCCCCCCCAAAAGCCCCACGACATCAGGCTGCTTACGATGGCCAGGACCCCACTGCCCACATTTTGGTAGGTTGCTCTCTCTCCCCCTTAAGGTCGGTTGGGTTAGGTTCCCTTGCCCTCCCCTTCCTCACTCTCTTTCTCTCTCTTCTTCTCTTTTTCTCCCTCTCCCTCTCCAGCTCTCCCTATGGGTATGCCCCAGGATGGCACAATAAGAACCTGTACCATGCCAAACTGATTGCCAGCCGGTATCCCCTCTAGTATTAGTTCGGCGAACCTTGATCAGAACAGCCTCTCTCTTTTTTTAATATACAGCTTGAAAAAATTCCAATTAGTACTAAAAGAAATAACAAATATATCCCGGAGAACCAAGTTCTATAGATCTCTAGGAAGAGATTGGAAGCTACATTTACATGGAGACTGTATTGATATATTAAAAGTAAAGCATACTTAGGAATCCCTATAATCCAAAAGAAGGATTTAATTCTTAACACCAATACTGATGTGTTGTGGGAAATAGTACGATGGAGTGTTAGGAATCAAATGGAAGATAGAGGGTGGTAATATTTGTGTGCCCAAAATTTATTGGAGGATATTGGTTGGTAGAAGAGGTTTGGAGATGACCCGAAGAGCCAAACATAAAGCATGATAGGGGTTAATGCATGTCTAAGAATTAGGGTAGCAGCAATCGCTGTTATGAAGAAAATATTATTCTTTGCCTTCTAGTGGATTGAATGAATGGTGTGGAAACCAAACACAAAACACCAAGGCTAGGGGGATTATATATCACAAGGAGGTTAGAAGAAATTGAGTTTGTTATAGCCAGTCTGAACATTAGGTGCAAATGGGTGATATGGCTTGATTATCCATCCATATGGGTGCATGGGAGCAAGACTTGGGTGGCCTAGCTTAGTTAAGGGTGATAGATCAGGCATGCATGTAGGTGCAAGTGCATGGATGTGCATGTGGGCATTTTCATGTGTATTTAGGGATTGAGTGTGGGCATAAAAATGGGCATATGGAATCTATCCCAAGCTTCGATTATGATTAGAAACCAAATGTCCACAACAAGCGTAGACACTCTATGAGGAATTAGATATCCGCATGTATTTTGTTGCTCAAATCAATTTAATATTTATACTTTCAAGATCAAAATATGCATTACCTATGTTACTTAACTTCATTCATTTTCATCAATCATATGGTCCATCAATACCAAAACGATATAAAATAACAGCAAAATAACATTGAAATCACAATTCAAGCACCCACAAACATTACAATAATTTTACAAACAAAGAATTGAAAAAAAAAAAGAATGAAAAAGGGTGTACTAGCAATGAACAAATGTTCTAGAGCATACCGAGTGTTAGTACGGTATGAACCGGTGACATACCATATCAATGGTATTAGTTCAACGAACCTCTGTCAATATTATCATTAACAAAAGCAACTAGTCCCCAACTGGTATAGTCCATAAGAACTATCTGTAGCCACCAGTTATGGACCAGTATGATCGGTTCAAGAAAAATTAATATCCTGCAGGCTGCAGCCATCATGGTCCTCTTTGCTTGTCGAAATGGCATGATATTATAGGTACCCTGTTGAAGGGGCATTATTTAAAATCCTTGTGGGAAGAATGATTTTGCAACTACAGTAAGTATTATTCAGCCTTCAAGTGTGGTTCAATCAAAACCATCAACTTGTGAAGAATGGATCGCTAAGCTAGTAGCCTTCAGATGTCTGCCCGCAACCACTAGGTGTGAAGTCTCAAGTTAATGACCAAGGCCTTTGGGTGTGAAACAACTCAACAAAGGTGCAAATGGCTGCCAATACACTTAAAAAGGAGGAGGCAATGGACATTGATTGAAGTAAATTCCAAAAGAAGCTGGAGAACTTGTACATGGCTTAGCCTTCAAGTAAACTTCTTAAAGGAACTAGACAACTTAAGACTAAATGGCTTTGATCTTGTGTAAAGCCTAACTCCAAAAGAAAATAATGAAAGATTTAAAGAATATATCCACTACTTTTGAGCATGACTTTTCTTAAAGAATTAGAAAGCTTAAACATATAACCTCCCTTCAAGAAATATTGACACTAGAGACCATTCTTTACTTATGAAATAGCTCTAAATAAGTAAAAAGAGTTAGATTAAATGGCTTTGACCTTTGAGTCTAGCTTGACTTATAGAAGCCAAAGACTTAAGTGTATGGCCTCCACACGTTGAAGACTAGGTTACATGGCCTGCACCATTTGGGTTGGCCAGAATTTTTTACCATAGTAAAGATCTATAGATGATCTATGCAATAATCACATCTTGAATTTTGTAAATTTGGTCTAAGATGGTTGCTAACTCAAGCCCATACTTGGCGGCCATCTTCCAGATTTAATTGTGTTCGGCCTTATTAACCCAATTAAACCATATCAAATTTAGCTCTTTTGGCTTGGTTAAGATAGATTAATACCCTTGAATCCACATTCAACCAAATCAAGTTCCACCTCCAAGTCTTTAAACTAGGCAAATGCAATTGAAAATTAACCTCTAGAGGCCTATCTGAATGTATCCACCATGATATATTGGGCATTCCGTGAAAACTTCAAGCCATGAGAAATTATATTTATGTGATGTTGTTTAAATGGTATTTTCTTATCACTTCAAAGTACCATAAAATGTTGGAGACTCTCAAGGAGTGTGCCAATGCATGGATAGCTTTGAACTAAGTCGGATTAAGTTGGCTTGTTGTGCTTTCACAGTTTCACCTAATGCAAAATGGATGATCTCCAAATAGGCCAGATTAAGCTAGCCTACTATGCTCTTGGTCGTTTGAAAATCACTTTGAAATTAGACTGTTATCTTTGGAAGATGAAGCTTATCAACAGTTAGCATGGATCTTTACCTAAAGGATGAAATGCTCCAGCACTCAATGTTAAAGATTGATCCAAGGAAAAAAGATCATTAGCACTTAGTCTTGATTCAAAAGGATGAGTGGCCATTCACCATTTGATGTACACCCTATGATTTTGTAAGAGTGTTTTAATCAATGGAATAGAGCATGATTCTAAGGTTATGGGCTTCTTTAACCATTAGCATGGAGCAAAATTCTCTTAAACAGGATACTTTAAACATTTGCATGGAGCACAGTCGTAGGTGTGGACTACTTTAATCACAATGAGGAACCATCTTGAAGACAAATGCATGCGGGTTAGTGCTATGATGTGGTATGATGTATTTTAAAATGTCATATTCTTTGTTGTTTTCGAGACAATCGAGAGAAGTGCAGCAAACTAGCATCAACCTCAAACAAGATAGAAGGAAGCTAGCCAACACCTGTTTACATAGTTATTGTTGAGTGAACCCCCATATAAAGAATAAAGAAACCAGGATTTCACAGGGTTTACTTGTTGTAACATAGAAAAAAGTCATATTTAGGGTTCTTCAAACTTCTCGAACATCTTTTTTAATCTTTGGAATTTTCTTTTATTAATTGTTGGAAACTTTAAAGCTTTCTAGATCTTTTGACATTTTTCTTGCTTTCTAAAATTTTTAGAGACATTTTTTTTGTTCAATTTTTTAAAATTTATAGAATTTTAAATTTTAGAGTATTGCAATTTTTTTATGAAATCTTGAAAGCTTAAAAAACTAAAGCTTAGAAAATTTTATAGTTGTTTGTTTTTCTCTAATTTTTGTGAATTTGTTTGATTTTTGTGTTTCTTTCAATTTTCAAAGTTTTAAGCATTTTCATTTCATTTTAAAATCATCTTGATTATTCTCGATTTTCTTTTGATCTTTTGCTATTTCTAAGCTAGAATCAACTAATCATTTTGTACAATTGGCCTGACCCAATGTGTTAGTTGAGCATCAACACATTCGCTAATGTGGCAAGTGTTGACATGACAGTCTTGCTCGATTAGGAACTAAAAATCTCAAAAGGGGTGTAATCAAGCCAAGCATGATTGGGCATGGATTTGATTAAGCTTGGTTTGAGATTTATTTCAAGCTTACATGCAAAGATCAATTTGATTTGTTTACCATTATTTCAAGCTCAATTTGAGCATAATTTTGATTCAAGCCATACATGTGGAACCGATCAATTCAAGCTTGCTCAATTTCAAGGTTAGATCAAGCCTAGATATAATTAATTACTTCAAATAATAAACAAATATGCAAATTAAATCCATAATCAATTGTCAATAATCCATAGAATGTAAATATATAATATAAGTATACAAAGTAGGTTGATTTTTCGCTTGAAATTAATTCCAAGCTTGTTTTTGGTTCAAGCTTGATTTATTTAGCTTAAACAGAGCTCGATTTGAGCTTTTCTTGAGCTGAACTCAAGCTGTTGAATTCATTCGATAGCCTTACGTTGCAACCTACTGATATGGTTGCTAACATAGCAGTTTATTAGGCTCTAGTTGGACAAGTGGGCTGGCCATTACCTTCGTGGACATGAAGCCTTAGTTACCAAAAGCGCATGCAAGATGTCAAGGGATTTGGATTCAAGTACATAGAAGCAAGCCCTAAACAAGTTTGAATAAGGAAATGCTTAGGAAGCAAGTGTGCCCAGGAAATTCCAAAAGCTGCAACATTCCAAATAGAAATTTTCTACTATTAAGCGCAATACTATCCCTTCGATTGATTGTTGTGACATCAATGTTGCAGTACTTCAGGTCAATGACCATTAGCCATCCAAAGGCAGTACTTGTGCTCAACATGATAGCTCTTATCAATCGAATTAAGAGGCTAAGAGCCACTTCATTGATCCCTTCCTATTCCTTTTATTCTTATCTTGCTTCAACTCTAACCAAGGAAAAGCCTTCGAAAGCCCTATTTCCACTTCAAGTTATGTGAACGTCAACTTTTATTGAGATTTTGGTTCAAGATGTCACATCAAGGTGCCATAAAGCTTGTATGAGGATATCATTCCCATGGGACAAGAATCTTCCAGGAGGAAGAATGTACTACTCTACCTTGACAATCATGAATTCCAGCTCATAATTTGGTGAGGAATTTTTTGCTAATATTCTTGCATTACCATTCCCTTGTCTTTAGTTTAGCCAACCCTAAGGTTGAGGTGCCACACTAGGAGGTACAAGGCCTATAAGTGATATCAATCCATGCACACACATATGAAGGATATGGTGCTTGCTGCAAGGTTTATCCATTTACTAGTATTTTCACACACCTCTACAAAACCATTCACGATCACACTATATGAATGCTTGTGGCCCAAGACCAACTTCTATTAGCTGATGGGAAGTTAGGGCTTATGCCACTGATTTGACCACCCTCATTAGCCTATGATTCACAATACACTCGGTGATCTTATAGGATATATTGACAGAGAAGAAGATGGATAATCTGCTCCAAGTTTCAGGTCCTCAAGGAAAGACTGGAAATCGGCTGGACAAGCAGACATGCAAGTTAACCAACATTGACGCACTAATAGTTATGGAATTTATCAATTGTAGCACCTCAATCTTCTGATGGGCAACATTCTAAGAACCATAGATCTTGACCAACACCTGGCATGTCGATGATATCAAAAAGTGACTAGGCAAAGTGCAATTTTGCAAACATAGAGCTAGTGGTTCAGAGATCACAAGAAATAAGTGCAATATAAGAGATTGTTATCTATCTTCGAGCTTCTTAGGATGTTTGTGAGTATTTTATATGTTTTCTTTTATTTTAAGACAATGTCCAAAGTAATGGGTATAATAAACAATAATAAGTTAATAACTTTTGGGCTTTTAAAATGTTTTATAAATTTTATTTTCTGTTGCTTATTTAAGTGCTTTAAGCTTTTTATAATCAAATCTCTATCAAATTACCCATGTGAAATTGGAAGGCAAGCAAAGTTTACAAAAAACAATGCTTTATGGATGCACAAAAATGAATTAATCCCCATTAAGTTGTTCCCACGCTAGAGATGCAAGTAATATTAAGCCATGCATACATCTTCAAAATTGAAAGTTGGTTGCTCCAACTCCAAGCCATTTCCATTTGGTCCTTAATTCACCCATTCTGATATGAACTTGTTTTGGCATCCTCATAAGCAAGTCAGGCATGCAAATGGCTTCTTTAATCCCCATAGCTTCTAGCTTCCACCACCTCGAGCGTGGATCCCGAAATTTAGCTCATCCTTAACATGCAATCTGAAGCTTCAAAATATCAAGTACCATACATAACTTGAGGCTTGGACTGTTCACTTCACACATGCAGAAAAGTTTTTTCTTCGCGGCATCAAAATCCTTGAAGTGTTCGGCTTTCACATCATCTCGGTGAATTGATGTATTGCATCCAAACCAACCATTCTTGAGACCATCATTGTAATGTACCTCAGTTCAAGCAAGTGTAGAGGGTTCCGATAATTAAGGTCAACCATTTATGTAATGTACATCAAGCCATTACATAAGCTTCTTGGCTCTGTCTTGCAGTTATACCACCTGTTTGCAGTTACACAAGTGGTTCAAGGATCGAAATCCTAGGGTGAAGAACAATAAGTGCTTTTGGAGGATTAATGTTCTAAACTTTTGCACTCTATGTGAAATGTTCATTTTGGGCATTGGACAATAGGATTGACCTTCACTTTACTTGACTTGGGAAGGCAATTGATAATCAGTGCACAATTACACCCTTCATTCTAAGAAAGACCTTCAGACAAAATTCTTAAACCAACCTTAAAAACAATTGAGGTTACACTTTCTTATCCATATGAATTATTTTGGACTTGCCTTCCTTTCCAAATCCTTGGTTTCCAAAATTTGTAATCAAGATCTTAAAAAGATCTTTGCACTCTTTTCTTGTAGGTTTGCCTCATGGAGCATCTTTGAATTGTGGCTTATGATATGTCAATCGGAAAAGACTAGGGTCACATCATCACGGTGCTCAAGGCTTACAATGTCACCCTCAAAGTGAAGGTTTATTTAATTAAAATATACTTAAGTTATTTGGAGCACATGCATGATTAATGCTCCTTACCCTCCAAGATTGCCAGAATCA
Source organism: Elaeis oleifera (assembly GCA_000441515.1). Lineage (NCBI taxonomy): Eukaryota > Viridiplantae > Streptophyta > Magnoliopsida > Arecales > Arecaceae > Elaeis > Elaeis oleifera. The sequence continues at coordinate 140,291 of KE505213.1, read as the reverse complement.
ACTAGTGTTAGTGTCATTAGCAGTCAGTTCAAGGAACATGATGAACTGCGGATTAGGGAATGGGTTGGTCTGTACCCACAAAGTAGTGTCATATGTCACTTTGTTAATGAAGTCATGAGTGTTTCAAAGTTGTCCTAACATAGAAGAGTAATGCTAAGGGACTTCAAGGAACATGATGAGTTGTGACCTTCGCAAGGATCAACTACAATTAGGGTTGCTATAGTCGGCTCGTGCATATGTTATGCCATTGATGTAATTCAAGAATCAGCCAAAGAGGCCTTAAGAGCAAGGATCATATTAAGATTTGTGGATTCTCAAAGCCATGATTTAAGTCCAAGAACAATTTGATTCATTACCATGGAGTAGTGCCATATCCTTTGTTTGATATAGCGAATATTTTACAAGTGAACTCTAACACAGTCCACTGGACAATCAAAGATGTTGGAGTACAATTCCAACAATTGCTGGTGAATATTCCTTTACAACTAATACACTTTGGAGTGCCCTTAAAGCATCCGTCTAATGTCGTCTGCCTTCTTCACCTTCAGGATGACATATTGAGCAAAGAAGAAAAGAGATCAAACAACAAGCAAGAGCTCAATTACAAATCATGGAAGCAAACCTACAATGCCAAGGAAAAAAAAAAGGCCAGGGCAAAGAACTTAAATGGATAAGAGGAGCACAACCTTGTATGTGTTAAGATTTATATGAGAATTTTGTCTAACAATTGAATATCTCTCCTAGAAAGTAGGGCATAATTGTGCATCAATTTTAGAGAGTCTCACCAAGTCAACCAAATGAAGATTCACCATGCTTTTAAATGCTAAAGAGCAATTTCACTAAGCATGAACAAGATGAGAATATTCATCCTCCAAAGACACTATTAGTCTTCACCTCAAGCCTATAATCTTCAAAGTTCAAACATCTCATAAAGGAAATCATAGAAGTAGAGTGATGGCATAGTGAATATATCTCACCAAGCCAAAAAAATTCTAAGAAGCTTAAATAAATGCTTGATGTAGTCCATCAATATAAATCCACATTCTTCCAACAAGATCATGCTTAATAGATGGTTAAGCTCCTCAAAGGTCATTCATACTTGCCCAAATCATAATATAGTATAATGATGGTATAAAGTAGTTTATTGCATGCAACAACTTGCAATTCAACAGCACTTGGTGAAGGTATAACATTTCGAAGAATTTGATGTTCTAAAGTAAAGCTTTTCTACATGTTTACGTTCCATCAATCTAGGGTTCAATTCTAGCTGAACATCTCACATGGTACTTAGTGTTTAGAATCTTTGGTTGCATGCCAAGGACAAGCTAGAGCCTTGGAGAATATACAACGTCTAGAAAAGCTAGAAGCATTCATGCACATGCTTGTAAGAATGTCAAGACAAGTTCAAATGGCATTTGATGGAAAGTGACCAAATGAAGATGATTGCCCATTTACCTATTAACTCTAAAGACTTATAGATGTAATGAAACTATTAATCATACTATAAAGTTTACCAAATTTGGTTGGCATCAAGGTCTGCAAAACTAGTACTAAGAATCATACCAGTAAATTACCAGTTTGGCATGGTATGGTCGATATGGTACAACTAGCGTACTGAGACAGGCTCCCAACACTTTTTCTCACTCCCACCATGGTACTACTTGAAATCGGGTGATATAGAGTGGTTCCACTCAGTTCAGATTAGTATGGACCAATTTGGCTCATATACCAAATTGAACCTCGGTACCATACTGGTATCTCTCCGGTACAAGCAATACGGGATGGTACAGAATGGCATGGCAAACTTTGATTGGCATTAGATCATGAGTAGTTGCATCCACCCATAAAGCATTGTTTTTGCAAACTTTATCCTCTCTCTTGGTTTTGCTTGGACATTTTGACAAAATCTTGCTTATAGATAACTTAAGCACTTGAATAAACTAAAAATAAAACTTATAACATATTGAAAGCCAAAAGGATCAATTCTTTCATTATTATCATATGTTTACAGACAATTTGGATAAAAATGACATAAAAATGTTCATAAGCAAGGTATGCTATGTTGGTAATGGGACCTATATTAGTCGCCCAATGGTACAATACAGTATGGTACCTTGCCGTTCTGTTCTGACCCATACTGATACACCGCCAAAAATGGTGACAAAGAGGGAGAGGGAGAGAAGGAAAGAGAGGAAGAGAGAGAGAGGAAGGAGGAGAGAGGTTGAGAGAGGGAGAGGCCAACTTCACTTTAAAAAAATCAAAAAAGGGATGAAGCCCTGCTTCCTTATTTCGTGTGGCCAGACGAGATGGGACTTGAATCCATCCTCCTTCCCCCCCCCCTCCCTCCTCTCTTTTCCTCTCTTAGCTTCTCCCTCTCCCCCTCCTTACCAGATTTCTCGAATCGAGGGGTGGAACCATGCTAGTCCACCCCCATCACAATTCAATACGCCCCGAACCGAGTGATTCGGGATGGTACTACTTTCTATGTTGATACTGATCCTAATAAACACCAAACCACATAAATATTGCTATTCTTCACACATGCATGTCCACCCTAGCTTTTCATTGGCCCCCACCCTCCAAGAGACGTAATTGGAGTGGGCTCCTTTTAGGATCTACCCTCCCTTTCTCATTCTACATGGACACACCATTTGCTATATACATTCTTCTTCTCTCTATTAGTTGTAAAATGATTGAGTGAACAAAGAAAAATATTTGTGAGCAAAAAAGTAATATTATCACACAATTTGATACGTCAGATCATGATAGTGTATCAAATGCTCTCTCTAAAATAAATCACAGGCACCATGCACTAGAAATACTAGTGTTACACAATTATTGTAATGTTATGAAAATTATACTATAACATATTATCAATTATATTTGTCTTATTCATCAAATATGAGTAATACTATAATATTCGATATATTATATATATTTCAATTTTAGTTATATTGGCATAATAAATGATTATAATTCTTAATAATATGCACTAACATAGGATGCAACTATATTTATTATCTACGATTGAAAATATAGTTATATTGTACGACATGGAATTATGAAAGATAAGAAAGTATAATATAATATATATTAATAATATTATAATTCTGTCATAATATTATATTTAAATACTATAAATGTATTATGGTATATGGTTATTATATTATTACTAATATATTATATTTAAAATCATTAGATGATAATATATATATTTATGCAAATTGGAATATGCTGCAAGGTTTGCTTCATTCACTTGAGATTTCTCGGAATTATCTAAGTGTCAGAATCAGATTCAACCATTCTCCATAACTCCCAATAATGAATATCCTAAGAATGGGAATAATTACATTCCTATCAACCAAATATGACCTTTAGTTAATAAAAAGAAATGAATTTAAAAAAATCACAGATAATAGAAGTGGTTCTACAAAATCCTTATAGCTACATAGATTTACCATTTACTTAATATGATTTCTATCATGCAGGATGTTGAGTATTATTTTAGTTATTAGCTATAATAGGAAGTCATAGGATCGGCAAGGTCAATATTCTAATGGAAGTGCAACAAAATTGGAGATCTGGTTATTACCTTGAAACTTAGATCTTTTCGACCATGGAACAATGCGAGAATGGCCTATCTGCTTGTGAACTCCCTTTCAGTCGATGGAACTCGAACACGTACTTCTGACAAGTTACTGGTCAAGTGCCATCTTGTAGGAAATTAGTACATGTTGATGGTATTAATTGCTTCACAAGGACAGCCAGCATTTCTGTGAAATTATTATGATGTTACAAGAATTATCATCTTCAGTAGATGAAATTATAGAACAGAGTATGTAAATGAAGAAAGAGAAAACCTAAAATGCATCAACAAACTTAAGAATATAAATATTTAGACTTGATGTCCAAAGTGGTGTTCATGTTCAAAACTTCATAAAGTGAAAATGCAAGATATTTAACCCAAAAAAAAAAAAGAAAAACAAAGAGCAAGACATCTTCCTCCAGAAAAAATTACATGCAAAGAGAAAATGAAGGATGACAAAGAGATATGAGATTTGACATATAGAGAATGCCATAACCTGAAGATTCAGACATGACCATTCAGTTGAATGATTACCTGAAAGACACAGAAACAAAGTATTTATTCCCATAACCAACAAGCTTTTACCATCTGCTAAGGGTTGGCCTTATGCTTCACTGCTGACTACATTCAAGAACTGGAGATAAGCTCTGGAAAGTCCTAATTTTGACCAAGAGTGTCCTGAATCTTACTGTTCCTACTCCCTTCTACATGATTTCCAGCCTCCTTTTGGAAAATAGATTTGAAAATTTATTCTTGAACTTTATGACCAAGTGTATGGCTTAAACTTGGAAGACACGATGGGTGCATGTATAAACCATGAAATAAAGAATAATTGGTACTCAACTTCCAGGTTCACAAAAGAATTTACAAATAGATAAAGGTGAAATTAATACCCGGACCTTTGCTTAACTGCAATTTTACATTTAGTCCATACATAGTTAGCATTTCAAGTTTGTATTTGCACACAGTTAGGCCTGACGTAAAACAAAATTATCTCCATTAAGTATAAATAGGTATTAAATGTAAAATTGCAGGCAATTCAAGTGCCAAACCTCAATTGAACCATATTTAAATTAATTCTCAAAAATCTTAATCTCCCTCAGCTTTAAACATAGAAAGATCTAGATGACACTAAATCATAATAGTTAAAAACAAAGACTTTCCTAAGCTACCTATTAACTAAGGGTGTGAGGGTTTCAGTTAAAGTTGAGAATTGAAGCAAGGCAACCTCATTGGATCAATTTGGTTAGAATTTTAGCACATATTGGTCTAGTTATATTTGGAGGAAAGAAATTCATATAGCCGACACCAACTAGTTTAGGATTAAGCTTAGCTGAGTTGAGCCAAGCTGTATAGGTCTGGTTTTATTCTTGTTTTGAACAATCCTATCTGGCAAGATTCACAATCTCGGTATTGGACTCTATAGCAGTAGCATTTTGGTGTAGTATTGGTACATCCGATACAAGAATCGGTTTGATGTATTGATACTTGGTGTGGCCCCATCACTCATACTGCTTTAACATTGATATGATATGCTTGGTATAGACCTTTATAATGCGCACCATGCTACCATCTCAAGTTGATTTTTTAGGCCAAGAGGTCATGCAACCCACTCAAACACAAGAAAAACAGCCACCTATATAATATAATGTTATATATTCAATGTTTATAATATAACATACATATAACCTCATGGTTTGCTACATCATATACTCATAGTATATGTTAACCTTCATCTTTATATATAATATTTATAATATTAGATACATTGTTGCGGCATGTTACTTATAAATTTATAACTTATTTCCAGTTTGTTAATATAATACTATTTAATAGATTTGGCTAATACTATTCACTAATTGTTCTAAATGTATATCTTGAATATGACTCATAAATTTTAATCCTAAAAATATTTTCCTTTCTTATAATGGGTAACCAGAGAACCAACCACTATGTTGGCTCTGTTGGTTCGATCAAGTTCCAACTTTAGTTCACTTGATTCTAATTCTGAAAATGGATAATCAACTAGAACTGGTTTCGTTCTGGGTTGACTCCTAAACCCAAATCAGAACCATGTGCACCCCTACCAGTACCTAAGATATTCATTTTAATAAAAATCTAATACAAGACATTAAATCATACTAAATATTGACTTTGGTGATCAAAATTATTTGCCAATCATCTGATATTCAAGCTCCTTGTTCGAAGGAGTTTTAAACAACAAATGCATCCTATGAATCTTTTTTTGGAACTTGACTAAGCCACTAAGATAACCTAAACTATAACCATCTAAAACTCTAACTACAACAATTCATTTCCACAGCACAGATTCTTCCCGAGATCATATCAAGAATAATAATTTTATACTTCTTGCCCAAATTTCCAAGATTTAATGGTTAAGAACAACATGGAGCCCTTGAGGGGATCATAATGTCCCTTTAGCTCAATTTTGATGTTGATGTGTTTGGTCAACAATTTGAGAATGCAAGATGATGTATCCTTGTCATGTAAACTCATTGTTGTACAATTAACACGTCTCACAACAGGTAATCCCGTGACTTCATCAATCAACTCTTGTTATGAGTCACCTTCATGAATCTCCTTATATTTTCGGGGCCCATATAAAACTTGGATGCTAGCTCTTCAATCTTTAGGAGTCCCTTCATAAGAATCATTGATTATAAAACATTGCTTGTCACATTACTTAATTCTGAACTCCATTGGATGAAATTGTTGCATTTTCAGGGCATGTTACTTTTAACAATACCCCCCCCCTCCTCTAAGGTATCATGTATTTGCCATTGCCAAGCAATTAAACTTGGCATCTGTTCCAGCAGTCTAATCCCTCAAACTTCATCTTTCTGTCCCATCTCTTTAGACAATCCCATACACCTGAAAATATCACATGGATGAACTGGTTGAACATGCCAGAACCCTACAAGATTCTAAATCATTAAATAAGATAGGCATACCTGATGCACGTCTAATAATGTCGACTATTATTTAAGACCATGGTCAAGGCAGATAATCAAGAAAATCATCAGATATCTTGACTGCCATTTAATTATGAAACAATTGATGAAATATAATGTTTGGTCTGAACATATGATAACCCGCTTTAGCCAGTGATCTTTGCAGTCTTTTCTACTGAAGAATACAATTGTATTCAAAATCTTACGGACTCCATGAAAAATGCCCAAAATTTGCAAGCTAACATGGCCCTTTGAGTTTCTGTCTCTCTCTTTCATAGGGATTGAAAGAAGAACAAAGAGGTGAACGAAATGAACCTAAAAAATAAAAAATAAAAGCAAGCAAAGAGGAAAATTAATAAAGGCGAGCATCTTCAAACATGGCACGTCAACGTTTCATCAACACTACTAACACTCTGTTTGGATTGGGGGTACACCATAAGGGAAGGAGAGGGTAAGAAATTAATGAACTTAGGGAGGGAAGGGTAAAGAAGGGCACATACCTTATCTGCTCCAATCTTCCTCGCAAACGGAAAAAAAAGAAAGAAAGAAAGAAAGAAAGATGGCGTTGTAACGTTCAAATAATGGATGCAATAATCAAGAGGAACCGAAAATAAGCTGGAAAAGATAATATAACAATCTAGGAAGATCGGTCGAAGGGACGCATACCGTTCCACCCTTTCAGCTATCTGATCTGCCTAGGCGTTGCGTGTGAAATCTTGCAATGGGGTAATCTTCTTGAGGCGTTAAAAGGCGTCCGCCGGCAGGAGGCTGCTGGACGCGTCGCGACGTCTTCCTTGCGACACGTGGAGAACTTATCACAATCGCAAAATGCCCCCAAACTCCGTAGCAATCCTGTTCAGAAAATTTCATGGAAAGTCGCACCGCCTCATCCCTCCCTTGCACAAGCGGAAACGTGCTCAACGAAGAGACTTTGGCTGGCGAGGCGCTGGAAGATCTTAAACGACTGAGAGCGGGGATGGAGGTGGGGCAGAGGCAACGGCGAGGAATAGTGGATGGCAACGCACAGGGTATCCGCAAAATTTGCCGAGCCTGTTTAAGATCTTACCATCCGAATCCGTCATTACAAAATTATCCAAAAATCTCAAACCCATCCCTCTAAGTCCGATTCCCGAGTCTGCCCGATTGGCCTTTCGTGTTATTTGGATGCCTTAATTAATCCGAACCCATTTAATCAATTCAAATATCATATAAATTAATAAAAAATTATATATAGATCTCTAAATGGATCTAGATTTACTTTAAGTCTCTAAACTTTTCAAATGAACTAAAAAATTCCTAAAATACTAAGGAGTTATTTCTAGATCCCACACAAATTTGTTACACAGATCTATATTCTGATAACACAATTTTACAGATTGGTTACACATATTTATGTTCAGATTATACAAGTTACGCAAGTAACCTGAACATAAACTTTTGTAACCAGAACATGGACTTGTGTATCCAAAACATAAACCTGTGTAACCAATTTATGTGCACGGCAAGAATCTAGAAATAACTCCTTGGCATTTCAGAAACTTTTAGTTCTTTTGAAAAGTTCAAGGATTTAAAAGTAATTCTAGATCCATCTGGGGATTTATAGATGATTTTTCAATTAAAATCTGGAAACAGTGATTTATTATGGATTAAGACAATGGATCGAAAAAAAAAGTGATTCAATGCCCAGAAAAATGGTAATGTGGACAAATGATGGATTCTTAGAGGAGAAAAAAGAAAATGATAGGCGATGCAAAGGCTATCTCATAAAGTTAATGTTCATAGCGCGCGGATCCCCTGCGATGTATGTCCGTGCATGCAGCATGCTGTGCGATATGTGCCACGTGCGATGCACCACACGCATTGTGCGATGCATGCTGCATGGGATGCATGCTGCATGGGATGCATGCTGCATGCGATGCACCATACCATGGGGTGCATCGTGTGCACAACAGAGGATCCTCGTCCAATATTCATAAAAGATAAGGACATGTTAAACCATGAGCCTTGAGTCTCTCTCTCTCTTATTCTGTGGTGGCCGATACAAGCTACCATGATAAGCATCTGAATAGCATAAGAGAGGCTTGGTTCCTGCATCCATACGAAAGTTTGATGAAGATAAATAATCATGCTTCTACCAAGATTAACCTCTAAAAACATCAAGGGACCAACTCACACCGCCACAACTCGCATAAAATCCCATAAGCTCAAGAAACTATCCCAATCGGAACCTAAATACCCTCCGATCGCTCTCAGGTTCTCTCCATCCCCAGAGATCTTTGAAAAAGAGAATGAAACGAAAAAAATGATGAATTTATGTGGAAAAAGTCTTATCTTTTAATTTGTTTCATCTTTTCTTTATTTTCGTTGATTTTTCCTATGTTCTCCCTCACTTTTTCCTTTATTTCTTTATAATATAAATATTTGTCAATCTATTTAGACAATAAATATGAACCATAGCTTATTGGTTAAGGTAATGGTGAGATCATAAAAATATTTGTGGTTCAAATCCTCGCATCCTTTTATTATGTATGTACTTTTACAAAAATTTATAAAATATGTATAAAATTGAGTCCGATTAGTGGATCCTTGCGAGGCAAATCACAGATCTGCCCAAACCTAAACAGATTTTAATTCTAAATCCATTCCTACATCTCATAAAAAATTTGCTAAACGGATCTTATTAAGATTCGAGACGAGTCGGTTACCCGAAAATCCTAAATAGGAAGATTGGTGCAGTTTCTCAAAAATCTTAAATAAAAAGACTAGAGCACTTCCTCTTTCCTTTTTTTTCTAATTTTATTTTTAATTAAAGTAGATAATCTGTTATCCGACAAATCATTAAAAACAGAAAGTCCTCACGCTAGGGGTTTCCAAGCAGTGGACCTTTTGATGCCTGAGTCAGTCTTCCACGAAAGCAAACAAAAAAATTCTGAGCTTGTAGATAAAGCTAGTAGCAAAGTCGAGTATGAAGTGTGATAGATTAGGATAAAGAAACGGAGAAAAAGCTCAAAGGATGCCGTAAGGAGATCAGAGAAGGAGTCGGAAGAATTCAAAGTTCTGTAGAGGAGACAGATTCAGTTCGTATGCAATCAGTCTCTAAGAGAAGGCATGCGAAGTAAGTGTTCACTTATCCAGAAGATCCTGAGGAGTAGAGTTTTATAGACCAAGATGAATATCTGTCATTTTTGAAAATATGCGCCATTCACTGGAGAGTAGCAATTGTAGAGATGTGCTCTAGTCGTTAGAAAATAATAGCATTAGGGGTGATCGAGCCGAGTCGAACTCGAGCAATGAGGAGCTCGACTCGATTATGTCGAGCTCGAGCTCGACGAGCTTTTATTTTCAAGCTCAAGCTCGGCTCGAAGGTAAAATGCCAAAGCTCGAGCTCGAGCTTGATTAGCTCGATTACTTTCGAGCCTATTTCGAGCTCGAGTTTTGAGCTCGATTACATCTAATGGCAAATTTTAAATTCAAAATAAACATGATCCTTGCATATATTTTCATATATATATATAATATAGTATATATTGCACAACATATATAGAATATCATGTCTAAATCCAACAAAAACAAATCAAAGTACCAGATATGATATAAATAAAGCATCCAAATAATCCATAACATTCTTAGATTAACATTAAAAGTACCAAGAAAATAGAACAACTTTACACATCACATAATATAATTTTGATTTCCACCAGCAAATATCAAAGTGGAGAACCATCAAATAGCATCACATCCCAACTCTGGGCAAGACTAGCAAAAGCTTAGTGATATGAAAAGAAGCTTCTGCATCTACTAGGTGCAAATCCCACCAGTTTATAAAAGAAATCAAAAAATAAAGTAAAACAAATAGCTTGACAATAAGTTTTGTGAAGTTAAAAATTAAAATTTTAAGAAATATTATAAAAGACATACCCATTGCAAAGATCAAGAGATTGGTAGTATAATTTTTTGGGCTGATCTTCCTCCTTGATAACCTATGAAATTTATCAAAATAATTCAACTAAGTAACTAAATAAGTAAAAAATAATAATTCAAATTTAATTATTAGTTAAACTTACTTTGAGCTTCTTCTTCACTCCATAAAGATTTCTACACCAATCTCCTCCACAAATTAATACTTGTACTGTCTCTAGACTTAAAGAGGTGCAATATGGATCAATAATCCTACTTCCGGTACTAAAAGTTGCTTTTGAGGCCATTGTGGTGATGGAAATAGCTATGATATCAGCTGCCATCCTTGACAAGATTCTATACTTTAAGAGGATATTTGGTAGCATGTAATCCTGACAGGATTACATGGATTACATGTTATTCTGTAACAGATAAGCAGATTATACTGTTTATTTCATTACTTTTACGGATAATGCTGAATTATATGTAATACAGCATTACTTCAAAAAGAGATAATCTGATTATCTAAGAAGAGATGGCTATGTGATTATATGTAATCTTACAATCCTGTAATCTTGTAACAAGATAACTTCAGGATCAAAATACACCATCAAAATAATTAAATAATTATGGATAGTCCCAGTTGGTGAAAATAGAAAAGAAAACATAATGGGTGATGTCACAAAAAATGATTGGTCTCAAAATTAAGTTGTCCCTCTAAAAAATAGATGATAATCAATAAGCAAGGATGGGGTACTTTGAAAAAATTAGCTTCTATTTCATATAATCTAAATTGTATACCAAACACTGCAATGTAAAATTTTCTATAATTTTACAACAACATTACTGCATATATCAAACACTGCAATATAAAATTTTCTGTAATTTTATCAGGTAATTACATTCCCTCTGCAATCACATTAGCATAGCAACATTACCTATGTAATGCATCAAATGCCACCTAAGCTATTTGTCTTCCACCACTCCAATGCATTAAACTTTGTTGTATCTCTATCACAAATAAACAGCCTTCCTCTAGATAATTGTCCAAGTCAGATTTTTGTGGTCGAACAGTTTCAACCATTCTAACAAATTGCATAATTTCTGACCATCCAGATGATGATGATAAAGATTCTTGTCCAACACAAACATTGGAACTAAAGAACCCTGATTTTCTCCACTTTGCTCCCCACAAGCATTATACATAGTCACATATTCTTGATAAAGCCCGTACAAAGCTTCCTTCACCTTCAAAATGTTCTGACTAGCTTCATTTTCCAGAAATATTTTTGGAAAAGTGAATTCAATTGCCCTCATTTTACACTTAGGATCCAAAATAGCAGCTATAGCCATCAACAGATTGCATTCACCCCAATAACTATCTTTCCTTCATTTTGCAATCAATCGTCTAATAAAAGTATCCTCGGTACTTGACTTTTTATCAACAATACCTTCACCCCGTATACTTCATTAAGAAATAAATTTGCTGTTGGATTATCCGTCCCAGAAATAATTTCGGTGGCAGCCTTGAATACCTCTAAAATCTCACATAACTTCTCAACTTTTTCCAACCTTCAACTTCTGGACAGCAAATGTAACCTAGTTCTCGATCTGCATATCCAGGAAAAACTTCTTTAAACTTGATTGCACATACCAACATGTCATAAATTGAATTCCAACAGGTTGGACAATCCAAAATCAACTTTCTATATGGCGGTTGTAATTGTTGGACAATCTCAGCAAACACCTTAAGTCTTGCTTCACTTCCATTAAGATAAGCAACACTTTCACGAACATCCTCAATCACCACTTTAATCTCGCTTAGTCCATGCTGCACCATAATATTAAGAATATGAGCACAGCAACAAACATGAAATAGCTTTCCTCCACAAACTAACTTCTTAGTTCTTGAGAAAGTGTCATTCAAAATCCTTTTATGCATGTACCATTTGTAGCAGCATTATCAACAGAGACAGTAAAGACCGACAAATACATGAAAAAAATTAAATTGAGATTGTCAAATATAATATATAAATAAACAAAATAAAATAACGTTTGTTAGAATAAAACTTACTTTGCTTTCAATTCTCCATTCACTTAAACACTTGAATATAGAATCTGCTATATCAATACCACGACGAGGAGGGGGTAAGTGGACAAAATTGAACACTCGCTTCTGTAACTTCCAATTAGAATCAACAAAATGTCCAGTCAGAACCATATACTCGATCTTCTGAGGTGAAGAGTACCACAAATCAGTAGTCACACTAATCTTGCTTATCGACTTTAACAAACGATGCAATTTCTTCTTTTCAATCTCATATACCTTGTAGCAATCACTCCTCCCCGTCTGCCGAGAAATCTTTTGCCATTCAGGCATCCCACATTTCATCATCAAATTGAAGCCCTCTTCTTCCAAAATAGAAGATGAATGTTCATGCATAAGTATCTAATGTGCAGCAGACTCCCTCATTTTTATCATGTCAAGCTTCCCATCATGTAAAGCACTAACGAATCCAGTTGCCTTTACATCAACACTTGAATCAGCAGCCATAAATTAATCTTTTTTGTTGCTTTTGGTATATCTTGCGCCTTGTGCATGCCTCTAAGTGCCTCTTAAATTGAGTTGTACTCTTACTTTTAGGAATATTGAGCCTTCTTTTGCAATGGATGCATTCTCCTTTTCTAGATTTGTCAGGTAGCTCAACTTCCTTAAATTCTAATCAAACTGAAGAAGTCTTGGCTCTGTTTTCTTTTCAAATGCATTAGAGCCATTATCTTGTTCATCAGTTGGAGCAGGACCACTAACATAATTAGTACCATTTGTATTGTTATTGCCCTCGTCTTGAATTTCATCAATATCTTCACCCTCCTCCTTATTATCACTTAAATCGATATCAGGTTCATTGTCTAGCAGAATTTGACTCCCAAATGAGTCAGGATTTGACTGAAAAGGCATAGAAGAATCTCTAGGGTGGGTAGGAGAAGTAGACATACCTGTCATCAATTTAAGAGAATATAATCATATGCATAGGCAACAACAAAAAAAAAAAAGAAAACGAAAACAAGAGAATATTAAACTAATGCTAATGAAAATAGAGGGAGCAATGTTTCGCCATGGCTTTGCACACATTAAGACCATTTCTTCATTTTGACTCACATAAAGAATACGAACCATGTAATGCAAAGATCAGAGAA
>KE505213.1:105878-120712 GCA_000441515.1 Elaeis oleifera | reverse complement strand
TATATATATATATATATATATATATATATATATATATATATAAACAGAAGCCTCTCAATAGAGAAGCCTCTATCCACTATATGACAGTAATATAAAAATAATATTTTATATTTTGGACGAACATCAAAGTGGATTGGAGAGTTTGATTGATTCCGTCGATGTTTGAAAAAAAAAATCAAACAAAACCTAGCTTCGAGATTCTAGCCCCTGTTTCGGCGATGGCCTCCCGCCAGATCCTCTCCTCCCTCCTCCACTCTTCCCCCGTCACTCTTCGGCACCCAATCCGCCTTTTCGAACCCTCGGAGCTCTTACCCATCCCCCATCTCCCGCTCCTCCCCTGCCGACTTCCTCCTCTCCAGCACCGTCGAGTACACCACGACTGCGGCGGTGAAGGGCCTCTCGTCCCCGTCGTAGCCCACCGGCGGCCCAACGGCAAGATCACCGATGAGTTCACCAGTACTGGCGCGATAGGCAACGTGCGCCAGGTGATTGGCGCCGTCGTGGATGTCTTGGATCTGATTTGTTGAGTTTTTGTTTTCTTTTTTTATAGTGTAGAGTTTGGCCAGTGGTCGATTTTATCTCTTTGATAAACATAAGTTTGATGATAAGATCTATTAATAAATTGATGCCTGTATCATAAGCCTTTCTTGATTAAATTTTATTATAAAATTTTTTTCTCTGTTAGAGGATAGATAATTTCTCGAGCTTCGAAGAGAGCTATTGATTGGTGGGTGGACGGCTGTGATGATATGTTCGATATGATAATAAACCATGTTATTGTGCACAACCAAGTATTTTTATCAAATAAAAATATAAAATTTTAGTAAATTATGTCTTTATTGAGATAAGAAACAAATGATAAATTTATTTCTTCTTATAAATTTAAAATTTTAATTTTTAATATTCAAATTAATTATTAATAATGATTGTTCTTCAATGAAAATATTTCGCGTGGATAAAAAAATTTTAAGCATATACTTACATAACCTGCTCCATGCCTTATATTCTTGCTGAAGATGGGAGTACCCTGATGAAAATTACGAAAGATGACTTAAGAAACGTAACCTCAGAAAACACAATGTTTTGATGTCTCAAAATTGACATAAATTAAATATATATAAATAATAAATAAATAATAAATAAATAAATATTTTTAAATATTATATTTTAAATATTTATATTTTATTTAGAACATTTGGTGTCAGCCATATTTTTATATTATATTATATTTTAATTTATAAAATATTATTTAAAAAATAAATACATGCCGCGTAGCGTACAGGGTTCTAAGCTAATGTACTGTAATAATAAGAGCTCACCTATCCGGATTCGGACAGGTATCTCTTGCTGTCTTTCCATGCTTTCCTTTTCCAATTAGACCTCTTGTCAAGTAGAGAAGATAACAAAGAGAAAATTACGGTGATTGGAGGAGGATTACCTTCCCAAATCTCAAAAATCGGATACATATATACCGACCTCCCAGGCATGGCTTCAATACCAAACCAAAAATTGTCCAATCCCCCAGCCCCACCCTTCCAGCCACCATCTCCTCCAATCCCCAATGAGCTCGGAGATCCAACTCCATGCCCCCGGAGAGGGAGGAGGTGGTGGTGGCTGCGGCCGCTCTCCACCTAGTAATAAATCGCCAGGGCCCATGGGATCCTCATCAAGCCCCCTCCAAGAATCCATGCTCCCAAAACCCAATCCATCGAGAGCCAACAAGCTGACACTCATCCCCCTCATCTTCCTCATCTACTTCGAGGTGGCCGGCGGCCCTACGGCGCGGAGCCGGCCGTCGAGGCGGCGGGCCCCTACTCGCCCTCCTCGGCTTCCTTATCTTCCCCTTCATCTGGAGCATCCCAGAGTCGCTCGTGACGGCGGAGCTGGCCACCGCCATCCCGGGCAACGGCGGCTTCGTCCTCTGGGCGGACCGCGCCTTCGGCTCCTTTCCGGCTTTATGATGGGAAGCTGGAAGTTCCTCAGCGGCGTCATCAACAGCGCCGCCTTCCCGGTCCTCTGCGCCGACTACCTTGCCCGCGCCGCCCCGGTGCTCGGCGACGGCCTCCCCGCGACGCCACCGTCACCGGGATGAACCTCCTGCTATCGTTCGTCAACTACACGGGCCTGACCATAGTCGGGTACACGGCGGTGGTGCTGGGGATCGTATCGCTGATGCCATTCGTGCTGATGTCGGCGATCGCGGTGCCGAGGCTCCATCCGAGGCGGTGGCTGGAGGGGGGAAGGACAGGGACTGGAGGCTGTTCTTCAATACGCTGTTCTGGAATCTCAACTTCTGGGACAGCGCCAGCACGATGGCCGGGAGGTGGACAGGCCGGAGAGGACGTTCCCCAGGGCGCTGCTGGTGGCGGGGCTGATGACCACGCTTGGCTACCTCCTGCCGCTGATGGCGGCCATCGGGGCCACCGATGCTCCGCAGGACGCGTGGGCGACGGCTACTTCGCCGACGCCGCAGGTATGTACTCCCAACTCTGTGCCGGTTTTTTCTCTTTCATTAATTGCGAGTCATGTGCTGCTGCTCATCTGGTTTAAAGCGTGCATTCACGTCCGTTCATTTGGAGATCCCGTCCAAAATGGACGGCAGCCGATGAACTGATTGTTGTTGAATCCTGTAGATAGTTTTCTTTCTCTGTCTTTTTTTTTTTTTAATGTCTGTTTGCTGTGACGTGGGACTATTTTTTTTCTTTTTGTTGGGGTGGGTAGAGACTAGAGAGCGTTAAAAAAAACATCTTATCGCAGCCGCCGTTAATGAGAAGACTCGGAGATATTCCTTTCGGACTAGTATCGGTTTATTCGGAAATATTCCCTTTGAGGGTTGGTTGGCTCGTGGTTGATTGACCATTGGTTGGTTGATATCAGTCAGGTCATAAAGATGCCACGAAGCGTTAGTGTGTACCCATCTTTGACAAGTCAGAGAGAAATTATTGCCTGGACCGCGCCCAGGTAGACCAGCGGAAATGTCGGAGCACGTGCAAAAAAGGTAGGTATAGGATGCAAGGAGGAGATTAACTCCTCCAATTCCAAATGTCAAAAGATCTGGGGTTGCAAATATTTATCGGGACACGAACTATCGTCCAAGATATTTTTAAATACAAAATCCTATCCAAGTGTCAGGTCTAGCACGGAACCCCATATCCTGACACATTTGACTTAAAAATTTAACGAACAGAAACAAATGGTCACTGCTCTTCCTCGGGCTTGGGAGGGGTTATATCTGGCTCAGGTTTTATGTGAAGTTTGTAGGATTTGACTGCCTTGGTGTCCCCAAGTGTGTGTCTCTGCCGTTCCAGCGTGCAGCAGCCGTTCAATGTCTCAATGTTTTCCCATATTGATGAATACTCTTGTAGGAAATCTGCTTTGGTTATTTTAAACTTAATAGTGTTTGAATTTAGATTCGCATAATTCCCGAATATTATAAATATTTCCGTAGGTTATTTTGGTATTCAACATCAATTGTGAATGTCAGATTCCAACTCAATCACCCATTAGAATTACATGTTCAGTATTTAGTGGTAACATATGTTTCAATAAGTTTGTGTAGAGTGGATGATCCACAGGTAGGCCGCCCAGAATAGCTGGGCAAGATTTTCAGCTAATGTTATCTTCTTGGCTCATTCGTGGTGTACAATTTCATCCTAGCCGGAAGTATCAATAAATCATTTGCCTTATTTTGAACCAGTCTTGTGTCGAAGCAATTAATTGATGATCTATATGAGCCGATCAGAGCCACAGCTTCCCTACAAATAATCGATGCTTCTAACATTATACACTTGAGATCTTTTCCTACCAGACTAAGGTGGCATAAAGCAATTCACAAGTCACTTGGGAGTTAGTGGCTTAATTATTTCTAGGGCGTGAAGCTAGAGATCCTCATTCTGCAGTTTTATAGGATTCAAAATGGAGTTGGGTGTGCCCAAACAAGATACTTTAGACATATGGATTTGGTTTGGTATATGTTGTGGGGGTTATCCCACCTCACCTCAACCTAAAACCGATCTCAACAGGTTGAGCCCATCACAAAGCCGACTTGAATTGGAAGCTGAGTTCATATAAAATCGATCTGAACCAGAGGCTGAGCTCATAAGAAAGCCGACCTAAATTGGAGACTGAGTTCATATAAAACCGACCAGAATTGAAGGCCAAATGCTGATCTAGCTTAATCCAATTCATCTAAACACTGACCTGAGCTATCTGAATTGACTTTTGATTAAGTATTATGATTAGCTCATATAAATACCGATCCGACTTATTTCAGCTCAAATAATATCGATCTAAAGCAAACTATTCCATATATCCGAGACATCTGGTCTCATATGATACTTGATCTCACCTCGATCTTTTATCAAGGTAAGCCATTACATTAGCGGCAGCAATCATTCTACGAGAGTCTGCCATAATTTCGATAACTAAGCCACGGCTGGCCACGATCTCACATATAGTCATGCTACAACTCATCCTCAGCTGGCACATACAGCTATGTATGACCTCATTCCCAGCTAATACATACAGTTATGCTCTATCTCACTTACAGCTAGCCTTTAACGGCCTAACAAACTTCTCTAACGGTCTAACAAACTCTCTAACGGCCTCATCAGTTCCTCTATAAATAGATGGCCAAAGGATCCTCCAGGTAAGTTTGGATTCTTAAGTTTCAAGCTTAAACTAAAGGGAGACTCTGTCGTTGGGACTCTAGCTCCCGTAAAGTCACAAATCCTCTAGTTCCACATCAATACTCTTGCTTTCTATTCTACTTTTTTCACCTCCTGTTCTCAAGGCTCGAACCGACTTAAGTATCGGAGGGTCAAAAATCGAAGAATTTTCATCGATTTTTAAATTATTTTATAAATTCTTTCGAAGGAGACTTGAATCGGATCACTATAGTCACTCCAGTATGGTCTCATTCGATCTCTTCGTCTGAGATTTTGAGCCTCGCAATAACAAATTAGCGTTAGAAAGAAGGCCGTTGCCTAAATTTTTTTTTAGAAAAATGATTAATCAGAGAGCACGAAACAACTCTATACTTTCTCTATCTCCCTCTGAAAGTGTACCAGAAGCAGTTTCACCTCTACTCTAATGGAGATTGGAAGGCAGATAAAAGTTCTCCCTTGAGAAGACAACGCACTCACAATAAGCCCACACATTAATGGAGACGGTCTTCACATACTGTGAAGTAACAACACACCAATTCTGAAAATCAAAGGGCCAGACTTGCTGCTCGAGAATATGATAAGGGGCAAAAAATATCCTTTCCGGCCTTCTCTTTTTTCAAAGTCCTTAAATAGAATTCATGATCTCTGTGGTAATAAACTCTCAAATTTCATCTATTATTCTATTCTTTTCTTGTAGATCAACAAGTTCTTGAGCATGTGAGCCCAATAAAAAAAATCAAATAGGGATGAGAAAGTCTGTCCAAATGAGATCTATTGGAGGAAACTCAAGTTCCAAGGGAGAAGATATTCAAAAAAAAAAGAGAAAATCCCAATGCATCTGGCCTCGAACGCAGTCGAAGTCGTCTGTAAGCAGCCTTTCATGACTTGATCCTCCTACATCCACTGGATGCAATGAGACCTGTCACCTCATCCTACAGATAATAAAAAAAAAAGAAAAGAAAGAAGAGAGAAAGGGGAGGAAATCCTCATGTGCCTGACTTTGTATGCGGTCAAAATCACCTTATAGGTGACATGAAAAAAAAGAAAGAAATAAAGAAATAAAACAAAGAAAAGATGAAGGAAAAAAAGAAGGGAAAGGAAGTCAGCTCCCACCACCTGAGGCCATTTGCATGCCATCCAAGCTTCCGCACCTTCTGGCGTCAAATCCGCCAGCAATCGCGGGCTCTGTCGGATCGTCGGGCCCCTGGTGGTCTTCGGCTCCACTCCTCATGTCCGTGCGTGCATCTGACGTCAAACCCCATCGGCCCCGTGCTGTCGTGTGCCTCTCGTCATTGAGTTCTGTCAGATCGACAGTCACCAGCAAGCCAATCACACGCCCATATGCATGCTCGTGCGTCTCCCGACATCGATTCCTTCGGATCAGAGGCTTTTCGGTTCCAGATTCCATTAGATTGACTGCCTCGGTGACTTTGGCTCCCTCCTCGCATCTGCGTTCATCTCCGGTGTTAAACCCCATCGGATCTGAAGTATCTCAGCATCTGGCACCATCAGATCCGTCGTCTCAGGGCCTCCCGCACTCCTTCGCACCTTACAGCGTCTGGCCCCATCAGATCGGTAGTTTTCGTCCTCCAAATTCCCTTAGACCGGTCATCACTGAATCATGCTGCGTGCGGCAAAAAAATATTTCATGTCGGTAGTTTATCGACGTCAAAACCGCTGCGCTCTCTTGCTTCCTGACGGCAAACCTTACCGAGTCGGTAATTTCCGACATCGAAACCCATCCGGTGCTTCTGTGCGCCTCTTGGGGCCAAGATCGATAGATCAATCCT
This sequence comes from Elaeis oleifera, assembly GCA_000441515.1. Classification (NCBI taxonomy): domain Eukaryota; kingdom Viridiplantae; phylum Streptophyta; class Magnoliopsida; order Arecales; family Arecaceae; genus Elaeis; species Elaeis oleifera. The sequence goes on along the minus strand of KE505213.1, from coordinate 114,255 downwards.
CATCAAGGCTTTGTAGTGCCAAACCCCGTCGGAGCCCCATCTTCAACCTCTCTCTCTCTACGTGCAGTCCCTCCATCGCTCGAGGCTAATGTGCAATCCTCCCTTTCGATGCTTCCGCATGCCTCTCAGTGCTAGATCCTTCCCTCGATGGTGTGCTCCCTCTCTCTCTGTCTCTCTGCACTCGGTCGGCTTAGTTGGAAGCAAATGGGAGAAGGTCCAGGTGCAGCAATGGTGGGAAGAGAGAGAAGAGAAGAGCGACCTCTTTACATGCGGTCCCCCTCGCTTGATGTCTCCATAAGCATTTGACCTCGGACAGCATCGAGAAGACCTGTGGGTGTCTCCAAAATTCAGAAGTGACGAACACCATCTTCAACAAGCCACCGAGCATGTTGTCCCACATCTTGAAGCTTACATCTGACCTCGGACAAATCCAGAGTGGCCTGCACGAAGCCACCGCATGAATCTAACCTCAGACTAATCTGAGGTGGCTTGTAGGATCATCCTGTTCGTGTCTTGCTGCCGACATCATTAAGCCGAGGATGCTGATGTCCGAACTCGTGCTTCTTACGCACTGAGGTGGCCTATGAGCATCACCAAAGCTCAAGTCAAAATTGATTTAAAAAAAAGAGAGGGTGAGAGCCTGATCTCCAGCTAAAATTAAATGATCCAAGGCACGGATCAAGCTCGAGTCGAATAATAAGGAGTCAAGTAGAACTCACGAGTTCTCCAACAAAAACTCCTAGTAAAAGACTCTTAAGCTTTCATGTGATATTCTTTTCTTTTCTTCTTACAAGATCAAAGGAGAAAATATGGCCAAGCTAGAATCAAAATCACGGTCGAGCCAAAGTCAAAATCAGACCAATGTGAAGTAAAAATAAGTTTAAATCAAGGCAAAGCTTAAGCCCGTGCTGAGGCAAAGAACAGAAAAGAGTCAAACAAAACTCAAAAACTCTCAAACAGAACTCATAATCTCCATGGTAATGGACTCTCAAAGTTCCATCTACCATTCTATTCCTTTTTGCAGAACAACAAGTTCTTGAACACATAAGTCAAAATAAAATAAACAAAGTCATGATGAATGTCAAGCTCAAAGATAAGGTGAAGACTAAGTTAAGATAAAGACAGCATGATATCTGACCTCAGCAAAAGGCTGACCTCAACTTAAGGCTGAGTAAATCTGAGCTAATCACGAAACCGACTTTATTAGAAGGTAAAGGCTAAGCTCATGAAAATATCGACGTCAACAGAAAGATTAACAAAGACTCATCAGGAAGTCTAGCTCATCAAAAAGCCGATCTCATTAGAAGAGTGAAGACTGAGCTCATGAAAATACCAACCTCAATAGAAAAGTCAACAGAGGCTCATCAGGAAGTATAGCTCATCAAAAAGCCACCCTCATTAGAAAGATGAAAGTTGACCTCATCAGGAAGCTGAGCTCAACAGAAAGAAGTCCTCATCAGGAGGCTGAAAGCTGGCCTCATCAGGAGGTCAAGCTCAACAGAAAGTAATCCTCATTAGGACACTGAAAGCTGACCTTATCAGGAGACCGAGCTCATCAGAGAGCTGTCCTCATTAAAGGGCTGAAAGTCGACCTCATCAAGAGGTCGAGCTCATCAGAAAGTTGATCTTATTAGAAGGTCGAGCTCATCAAAAGGTCATAGAAGGCCGACCTCATCAGAAGATCGAGATCATCAAAAATCCGATCTCCAGATCGGTAGAGCCCCGAAGGGCACGAAGATGAGATCTCCTCATTAAAGTTTGATCTTTAGATCGACAGAGCCTCGAAGGGCATGGAGATAAAATCTTCTAATCAAAGATCGATCTGCAAATCAGTGAGCCCCAAAGGGTATGAAGATGAGATCTCCTCATCAAAGTTCGATCTTTGAATCGTCAAAGTCTCAAATGGTATGGAGATAAAATCTCCTGATTAAAGATTGATCTTCGAATCGACAGGGCCTTGAAGGGCACGGAGATGAGATCTCCTTATCAAATTCGATCTCCAGATCGATAGAGCCCCGAAGTGCTTGGAGGTAAAATCTTCTGATCAAAGATCGATCTCCGAATCGATAGAGCTCTGAAAGGCATAGAGATGAGATCTCCTCATCAATGTTTGATCTTCGAATCAGCAGAGCCCTGAAGGGCACAAAGATAAAATCTCCAGATCAAAGATCGATCTCTGAATCGGCATAGACCCAAAGGACATGGAGATAAGATCTCCTCATCAAAGTTCAGAATCTCGAAGGGCACGGAGATAAGATCTCCTCATCAAAGTCTGATCTCTAAATCAACAGAGCCCCGAAGAGCATGAAGATAAGATCTTCAGATCGAAATTCTAGCAAATATCGATCTGAAGGTTGAGGTTATCATTCAATTCTATCAAATATCGATCTGAAGGTTGAGGTTATCTTTTAGTTTTATAAACTATCAATATGAAGATCGAGATTATCATTCAGTTCTTTCAAATACTGATATGAAGGTCGAGATTATCTTTCAGTTTTATAAAATATCGATCTGAAGGTCAAGGTTATCTTTCAGTTTTATAAAATATCGATCTGAAGATTTAGGTTATCATTCAGTTCTATCAAATACCGATTTTGAAGATCGAAGTTATCTTTCAGTTCAATAAAATACCGATCTGAAGGTCGAGCTTATATTCAATTCTATCAAATATCGATCTAAAGATCGAAGTTATCTTTCAATTTATAAAATATCGATTTTAAAGTCGAGATTATCATTCAGTTCTATCAAATACTAACCTGAAGGTCAAGGTTATCTTTCAGTTTTATTAAATATCGATCTGAAGGTCGAGGTTATCTTTCAGTTCTATCAAATACCGATCTGAAGATCGAGATTATCTTTCAGTTCAATCAAATACCGACTTATGGGTCGTGATTATCTTTCAGTTCTATAAAATACCGACCGGGAGATCGATGTTATCTTTAGTTCTATAAAATATCGATCTGAAAGTCGAGGTTATCATCCAGTTCTATCAAATACCGATATGAAGGTCGAGATTATTTTCAGTTCTATATAATATCAATCTAAAGGTCAAAGTTATCTTTAGTTCTATCAACTATCGATCTAAAGGTCAAGGTTATCTTAGATTTCTATCAGATACCATCCTCAAAGTCAAGGTTATATTTCAGCTCGCATAAATACCAACCTCGCAGTCGAGCTTATCTTTTCAGCTCTACAAAATATCGATTTCTGGATTGAGATTATACCGATCTCATGATTGAGGTTATCTTGCAAAATATCAATCTTTCTATACTTGAAATTTTAAAATCTTCGAAAGTATTATCAGTAAAAATATTTCGATGAGCTTATTCTTGCACATTATCTTTCAATCTATAAAAATCTAATCTCCGAATTGGTAGAGTCCCGAAGGACACAAATGGAGATAAGATCTCCTCAAATCTAATTTATGGATTGATAGAGCTCCGAAAGGCACAAACGAAATAAAATCTCCCAAATACCAATCTACGAATCGATATTATCTTTTAGCTCGTATGGATACTGCCCTCAAGGTCGAAGTTATTTTGACATTCTATCAAATATAGATCTTTGGATCAAAGTTATTTTGGAATCTATTGTTGATCTTCAGATCGAAGTTATCTTGAAATTCTATTATCGATCTTCAGATCGAGGTTATTTTGAAGTTCTATTAAATATCGATCTCCGAATCGAAGATATCTTCCGACCTACTCAAAGTTACGAGTAGTTCATTTGAAAAATCAAACAGTATAAATTCGCCACCTTGAATAAGTTGAGAACTTATTTTTTGGACTACTTCTTTCATCCAAAGCAACTTCTTCGGACTCAGAAGTGGGAGACCGATATTGTGGGGGTTATCCCACCTCACCTCAACCTAAAGTCGATCTCAACAGGCTGAGCCATCACAAAGCCAATCTAAATTGAAGGCTGAGTTCATATAAAATCGATCTAAATCAGAGATTGAGCTCATAAGAAAGTCGACCTGAATTGGAGGCTGAGTTCATATAAAGTCGACCTGAATTAGAGGTCGAATGCTGACCTACCTCAATTCAGCTCATCAAATACCGACCTAAGCTATCTAAATTGACTTTTGATTAAGTATTATGATCAACTCATATAAATACCAATCTGACTCATTTCAGCTTATATAAATACCAATCTGAAGTAAAATGTTCCATATATCCGAGACGTCTGGTCTCATATGATACTTGATCTCACCTCGATTTTTTATCAAGGTGAGTCATTATATTAGTGACAGTAATCATTCTACGAGAGTCCACCACAATCTCGACAACTAAGCCACGACTAGCCACGATCTCACATACAGCCATGCTACAACTTATCCCCAGTTGGCATATACAGCTAAATATGATCTCATTTCCAGCTAATATATACAGCTATGCTTTAGCTTACTTACAGCTGATCTCTAACGGCCTAACAAACTCTTTCAATGGCCTAATAAACTGTCTAACAGCCTCATCAGTCCCTCTATAAATAGAGGACTAGGAGATCCTTCAGATAAATTCGGACTCCAAAATCTCATGCTTAAATTAGAGTTCAAACTAGAGGAAGACTCTGTCGCTGAGACTCTAGCTCCTATAAAGTCACAAACCTTCTAGTTCTACATCAACACTCTTACTCTCTATTCTACTTTTCTACCTTCTGTTCTCATGGCTCGAACTGACTTGAGCATCGGAGGATCAGAGATTGAAGGATCATCATCGATTTTTGACTTATTTTGCAAGTTCTTTCGAAGGAGATTTGGATCGGATCACTATAGCTGCTCCAGTATGGCCTTATCCGATCTTGCTGCCTGAGATTTTGAGCCTCGTAGCAACAATATATATAGATGAGTTATTGGAAAGAAGAAAAGTAAAACATATGCTTTCATGTTCAACCTGATTAGACTCACTTCATATACTATCTGGGTCTCTCTCTTTTTTTTACTTATGGATTGTTTGGATATTCTTACAATATTGAGTTGAAAATCTTATAAGAATTGGGCCTATTGGCCTATCTATCTTGCATTTTATAAGAGTCTATCTAAACCTCGCCCAAATCTTGGTCTTAGGGCTGTAGGAACAATGAGAAAGGATGGCAAAGGGTATCCCTACGATGAAGTCCAAATGCGGAAAAGGGATAAGTAATTCACTAAGATCCAAGAGCAAGAACAGCAAGGCTGGAAATAATCTCTAAGCAAAGCTAAGCAGTATAAATGTAACATGGGGAAGGAGGTGTCTTCCCACCTTTAGTTCTAATTTAACAAGGGCTAAATCCCTTAAACAATGGGATCGTTGTTCTTAGGGCTAGAAATGGGCACGTGCTAGCTTGAAGCTCATCAGGCTAGGCCGACTTCAGGTCGAGCTATAGACTAGGCCTGAACAATATCAGGTCGAGCCTTGGATTACATATAGAGCCTATTCTTTTGGATCAGGCAAGGATAGATCATTGGCTTGGTTGAGCCAAGCTCGAGCTGGTCTAACTCTATCCATCTGTCGATTAGATTTAAACTTAAGGGCTAAGGCTTAAGTTATGCTCAGTTGATTTCATTCAATTGAGCCGGTCCGACAAAATCATTGGAAATGGATCTTCTCTTGAAGAGTCTGATGGAGTCCCAAATCAGAACATATGTCCATTGGCTTGGGGCTTAGGGTTCTCAATTTCTCCTCTCCACCTCCACCATTGGTCTGTTACTCCAAACTCTAATCTAATAATTCCTCATCGTCATTCGCCGATCTTGGTTGTCAGTGTTTCTAGAAGGTCATCCATCATTGTCATTCATTGATCACCAGTCGTCAACCTGAGTCCATCATTCCCTAAGGTACCACGATCTCTCTCTAGTCTCTCCACTCTCTTTCATCTTCATTTTCATCGTAATTGGCCCAACGCTAGCTGTGGTCCACTCGTCTCAAGGCCCATTCCAATTGCCCCTCTATCACTGCAAGGTCTCCATCAAGGATGCCACCCTCATCAAGTACTCCCCAGCTCTAGATTCTTGTTCCCCTCCTCTCAAAGAGAAGATCTGGCTAAAGGCCTCGAGCTCTTCCTCAAGAGGGAGCCTAGCGGCAACAGTATTTGCCATGGCTCCTCAACGTTTAGCATTGGAAGTAGCTTCCAAAAGATGGAATGGAAGGAGAAGAAAGTGATAGACAGGAGGGTTAAGTCATTTTGGATCAGTTGGAAGGGTTAGTTTCCTATCAAAGCTAAATGGTTCAACAGTGAGATAGGAGGTAGATGCTTTTCCATCTCCAATTTCAATTTAACTAGCACACCTCACTAATATAAGTAGAGGATTTGTAACTTAGTTTTGTCATTCATTGATAAAAGAAAGGACATCTAGGTCCTACTTATTCTAAATTTTATATTTCCTTAACCTTTTTCAGAGATTTGAGTGGATCGAAAGAATTAGTTCTTTCTCCTTGATTGGATCATAGTTCATAGTTTGTTTAAGATTGAATTGCATTGGTTTTAGTGATTGTATAATTGAAGTGCACATTAAAATGCTTCCTAATTCTATACTTTTATTGATATGATTATTAATTATCTTTTAAATATGTAATGATAAGTGTGATTTCTCTTTATCTTGTGTTGGAATACATCCAATTCTGCTTAAAGCCGAACACATTAGGTTGATTTGGATCTTGCTCAATTTGACATGGGCCAAATAATCTAATGAATACAAAACATTCTTCAAAATTTGAGCTAAGCTAACCGATTTGATTAGTCAGTGGGTTAGGTTTGTACCTAAATGATGATCTAAAAGAGAATAAAGTCAGCAGATCATTCATGCCTTGATCCTAACCAACCCTCTAGTAAGCCAACCTATCAACAAGTTAGGTATAAAATGGAATAGAGAAGGCCGTTGCTGCTCCTTGGGCATGGGAGGGCTCACATTAGGGTTACATTTTGTCGGTATGTCCAAATTCTCTTGCAGAAATCTTCACAAAAGCGTCCATGTTTTGATAGAGCACAACCATCAATTAGTTTACCAATTTTAACCTGCCCAAAAAAGCTAAATCATAAAATTGAGCTTCAAGGTCCATGTAATACTTGTTTTGGAAAAGTCAATGTCCTAAGTGAAAGATACCACTACTAGCTCTAATATACTGATGTTTTATTGCTATCCTTCCTGTAACAAATCTGGACTTCTTTCAACACTAAATCATATTTGAATATAAGAACCATCAAATCCAGTTTATTGATTTGATTTGTATGATTTTGACATATAAATATTGCACATAAAGGTGAAATAGTGTGGAGATTTTATGTTGATCCTATTGATGGTCTCATTCTCATTAATAATCGATACTCGTGAAATTATTTACTAGCTATTAGTATCAAGAGGCAATGCAAAATTCATTTTATAGGAGCTTTCCTTTTAGTATATTAATATAATTGTTATTGATGTTGATCTGTTAGGAAATTTTTGATTCTAATTTTATAATTTGGCACCTAATGTTCTGCATTAATGAATATTCCGGAAGAGATATAACAAGTGATATTAGAATACTATAGACCAAAAAATGTTATACATTAGGAATATTGTATCATGAGCATGTCTATCAAAACATCACTTCATAGTTCCCATGCATATCTGTATATTTGATCAACTATTATGATATTTAACATAAAATGAAAAATATCAATATCTAACCTAATATGCCATTTGATTACTTTTCCATTATCTAAACACAAGTTTTTCATGCCCCACTTAGGCGTTTGGGATTATTGTTGATGGTAAAGCTTTTTTGAAGTAAAATTTTGTTAGTAGAGTTTTTAACAAAAACTTATTTACTATTTGGTAATTATATTTTTAAAATATTATAGATCTTTAACATCTATTTTGTAACCAAATTGAGAAGTACTTTCAGTATATGAAAATGACAATGAAGGAAACTGTGAGTTTTTTCAATTTTTAAGTTTTGTACTATTAAGAATTGTTATTATAATTTTTTTTGTTTATGAATTATTTATTTTAGATATCTTAATATTAGAATCACATAATATTCTTTGTATATATTAATATATTATTACATAGTATAAAATTATTATAGTATATGAATGTAATATTATTATTTTGTATAATATTATAATATTATTTCATAGTAATAGTGTAAAGTATTTTAATCTAAATTTAATAACTATGAAATTCAGCAGTATTTTGGTCACAAATAGTTTCAGATTTTTTTTTTACAAAATATCCATATATCGTCTAGAAGTACTTTTTGAGCATCAGAAAAAGTGCTTTTTTGGCCCCTCCAAAAAACAATCCTAAACAGGGACTTCATGTATCGGAAAAAAAAGGGGGAAGATTCTAAATCTTGGAGCAGTTTCAAATTCCTATAAAGACATAAAAATGCAACTTTGCATGGTTAGATTAGAG
>KE505213.1:51825-62455 GCA_000441515.1 Elaeis oleifera | reverse complement strand
ATAATTATATTATAATAATCTATTATTAAGTTATATTATAACTAATATATTATATTACAGTATAAATTATTTATAATTATAATAATATTATTATATGATAATAATATTATATTATATAATATTATTTAAATATATAATAATATATTATATTATATTATTCTATACTATATAATATTATGTAATATCTTTTATTATTATTTATTATATCAAAATATTTTTTATTTTAATTATTAATATATGTTAATGTTCCAAAGCTTTTATAAATATGGTTACCAAACAACAAATAGCTTTTTGTAAAAACTCTACTTCTCAAAAGTTCTACTTTCAAAAGCTCTATTGCCGACAGCAATCCCAAATAGGACCAAGTCCTTAGGGGCATTTGAGATGATTTGAAGAAAAATCTTTAATACATGCACCCGAATCGAATCGGATCAAGATGAGGTTTTAAAGATCATTAGTAATCATATCCAATTCATTTTGTTGGATTTAATTAAATAATTTTAAAGATTAAAACAGTTGTAAAGATCATGCAAATGAAGATATTGAGTGGTATTTTCAGATTTTTTTTAGCTTATTTACTTCATATTTTCTTCTCTAATTCCTTGCAGCTTATTTACTTCATATTTTCTTCTCTAATTCTCTCTCCTAAATCTTTTAGGATGGATAGTGATAATGCCTCTAGTCTCAAGTCTGAAAATTTTATGGCTCGAGATTTGCTAGACGGCAAGGACATATAGAAGCTTGCTCATAACTTTGAGCCTTATATCTACTATGGAGAAAATCTTCTTTATCCTTCAAAGGATCTTCTTTTGAATCCTCAGATTCGAACTCTATAGTAAACAAATCTTTAGTGAAAAGTGGGTTTCATTATAGGCTTAGGATTTTGATAGATTCTGGTGCCAATGTTCATGTCTATACTGATAGGGCTTGATTTTGTTCTTATTAGGACTCAAATAGAGGAAGTGTAATTGTAGATGATAGGACATCCGTTAATGTATTAGGAGTTAGAACTGTCAAGCTACCGCTTACATCTGAAAAGACTCTAATTCTACATAGTGTCCAGCATGTTCTCGAGATTTGTTGGAACCTAATAAGTGGATCTTTGTGGGTACAATTAGGTTATAAAGTTGTGTTAAAATCAAATGAAGTTGTAATGTCCAAAGAAAAAAATATTTATTAGAACATATTTTGTATACGAGGGTCTTTTTAAGATCAATGTACTGCCTCTTTCAATTAATGAGAATTCTTTTTTTTTCTTCTAATCAGCATCATGTGATGAATACTGAATCTTATGATGTATGGCATGATAGGCTCGGTCATGTACATCATAGATCAATCATGAAATATCTAATTTAAATTTAATCTTTAAATTAAAATCGATCACAGTATTAAATATGAAATCCGTGCACAATATAAGCAATTTAATAAACCTTTCAAATCAATCTCAATTAGGAATATCCAAAAGTTAGAACTAATTCAAAGTGATGTATGTGACTCAAATAAGGGATCAATCAAAGGAGGAAGTTGATATTTTATGACTTTCATAGATGATTTTTTTAAATATTGTTGCACCTATCTCTTGAAGACTAAAGATGAAGTACTTAATAAATTCAAAGTTTATAAAGCTAAGGCTGAAAAGTAATAAGAGAAAAAGATTAAGATAATAAGGTCTGATAGAGGAGGTAAGTATACTTCAAATGAATTTATTTTATTCTGTGAAGAGCATAGAATAATTCATGAAGTTACAGCCTCATACTCACCCTAATCTAATGATGTGCCTAAGTAAAGAATCGAACCTTGCTGAATATGGTCAATGCTATATTTATAAGTTCTAGTATATCTCAGGACTTATGAGGGATGCTCTTTTATCAGCCTATTTATCCTAAATAGAATTTCACCTAAGAATAATTAAAAACTCTATATGAATTTAGAAGGGATACGTACCTAGATTAAGTTACTTCTGGATGTGGGGTGTCTAGTAAAGATCGGAATCTCTGAATCCAAAAAGAAAAGATTGGATCTAAAACTGTAGATGCTGTCTTTGTAAGATATTTTCTTGATAGCAACACTTATAGATTTTTGTAGTTAATTTTAAATTATTAGAATCTCAAATAATATCATCATTGAATCTAGAGATACAACTTTCTTTGAAAATATCTTGTTTTCAAAACTCGAGTTTCTAGTTAAATTCTGACTATTCATCAATATATGGCTCTTCATCAAATCTTCCTTTTATATCTCAGTTAGATTATAATCTCTTGGAACCTAATCTTCCACTTAAACTTTAGAGGAGTAAGAGCTAGAATTGTAAAGAGTTTCGATAAAAATTCATAACCTTCATAATTGGAGAAGTACTGATAACTTATCAAGATGTTATGAGCTCTTCTGAAGCTTCCTTTTGGAAAGAGACTATAAATAGTGAGATAGAATCAATTATTAGAAACAATATCTGGATTCTTACTGATTTATCTCCCGGAAAGGAATCTTTAGAATGTAAGTGGATCTTTAAAAAAAACTTAGGATAGATGGATCTGTAGAAAGGTACAAGGCTCTACTTGTAGCTCAAGATTTTGGGCAAAATACTGGTTTTGATCTCTTTGACATATTCTTCTGTTGCTCATATCTTCACTATCTGAGTTCTTCTTGCTTTGGCTTCTATTCATAAACTTCTTGTTTATCAAATGGATGTTAAAACTATCTTTATTCATAGTGATCTAGAAAAAGAGATTTATATGAGACAATCTGAAGATTTTTCTATGCCTGATTAAGAAAATAAAGTATGCAAGCTAGTTAAGTCCTTGTATGGGCTAAAGCAAGCACCTAAGTAGTGGCATGAGAAATTTAATATGTTATTCCTTCTAGTGATTTTCAAATCAATGACTTTGACAACTATTTATATTACAACAGATTTAATGATCGACGTATTCTTCTTTATCTATATATAGATGATATTCTCATACTAGCACCAAATATTGATATAATTAATGATATCAAAACTTTGTTATTAAATCACTTTGACATAAAAGATCTTGGTCAAGCTGATGTAATCTTAGGTACGAAGATTAATAAATCATTTAACTCCTATTATCTAACTCAATTATATTATACTCAAATGATCATAGACAAGTTTGGATATCCTGATCATTCTCCTTTGTCTACATCATATGATCTTGATGTTCAATTAGTAAAAAATACAAATAACTATGTGAATCAAGAAAGATATACTCAAATCATTGGATCACTTTTATATCTAGTCAATAGAACTAGACCTGATATTGCTTATGCTATTTTCAAATTAAGTAGGTCTATCAGTAACCCTTGTATGTCTCATTGGATAGCTTTAGAAAGAGTTTTTCAGTACCTTAAAGGTATTATTTTTATGAACTTAGATATGTTAGCTATCTAGCTGTACTTGAGGAATATAGTGATGCCAACTGGATATATGATTCTTTAGATATTAAGTCTACTTCTGGATATGTCTTATTTTGATGGTAGTACTATTTTTGATAATTTATAAAGCAAATAATAATAGCTAGAAACATCATAGAGATAGAGTGAATAGCCCTTGATATCACATCCTTAGAAGCTGAATGGCTAAAAAATTATGATCATCTATTCCTTTGATACAAACTCCTATTCTTCTTATATCTATTCACTATAATTCTAGAACTGTAATTGATTTTTATAAAAAAAACTCATAAATTTTAAGCCTAATAGACATATAAAGTTAAGACAAAAATCTATTAGCGGACAACAAAAGCATCATATAATAGTATTAAGTTCTATAAAATCTGATCAAAATCTTGTTGGTTGTCTTACTAAGACTTAAATAGGATTAAGATCCTTGAGACATTGAGGAGGATAGGACTTTGTCAAGACATCGAGGAGGATGGGATGTTGCCTATAAAAAATCCTTCAATAGTTAAAATCCAATCTCTGTGATAGGAGATCCCTTGAAGGAGGTTCAATATGGTAATAACAAGCTAATTGATTGGTTAGAGAACACATGTGATTTATTTAATATAGAAGTCATAAACTCCATCTCATCCCTATAATGTTTAGTGCTCTTATGTCGTGGTTATGAAGAGCTGTAGCTCTGAATGAAATCTAAGATGATATTTTTACGAGATGTGACTCTACATATATCCCTGGAGGGATTCACCTATATGAGAGTATATTCATGGCTACGGATATGAGATTTGGGCTATCTCTAGCAATTCTCATAAAAATCAAGATATTTGTGCAGGGCCACTAATTCACAAACTAATGATAAAGAAATTCTGTATTATGTGTGTGATAGTTAAAATTTAGGTCAAAAGAACATAATTCAAGATCTGATTCACTATAATTCTTTCAGATGAAACTATTCATCTAAGGTTAAGTCATCTTACCTATTGCATAGTATAAGCACCTAAAAATTTGTGTTATCTTATTTATCAGTATTTAAAAATTTTGAGTTTTGTGAGAGATTGTTGATAGAAAATTCAAATTTGAAAACTCAAAAATTTTCAAAAGAATTTTCCTCCAAATTTGTTTTCAATCTTGTTTGAAATTTTTTTTAGTCCCACATCGGGAATTGGAAGATTTCTTGAGCCCTTTATATAAAGGGGTTTGGCTAAGCCCTCAGGGGTGTTTGAGGTGGTTTGAAGGAAAATTTTTGATATGTATATGTGTGAACTAAACCATATCGAATCGGACCGGATCGGATCGAGGTGAGATGGGGCGGGGTGTGGGCTTAGCACCTTTTATTTTATTTCAACTTTTAATTATCATTCTAATTTTTAATCATTGAGCTTTTAATATTTTAAATGTTGGATTTTCTGAACGTTAGGTTTTAATTCTCTAAATCGTTGGGCTTTAATCATTTGAACGTTGGGATTTTATTTGGGCTATTTACTTTTTAAACATTGGACTGGTCTAACATTCAGAATCTGGTGGCTATAAAAAGGGCCCCTCAGTCGAAACCCAACAAGCAATCTAAGAGCTCAAGCTATTCTTTTTTCTGATTTTTCTCCGATCAATTTTCTTCTTCCTCTTCTCTTGGGTGCTAAAAGAGTCTTTATCAACTTTCTCCATGATCGTACTCACAGGCGGAGGATACCGATCACCTTGGAATGATGTTTCCGAGATTCCTACACGAAGGATAGAAATATATTATAGGATAATGCTGCGCACACTTTCGGTTGCATTTCAATTTTGGTTTAGCAATCTTGTGTAAATTAATTTATTGATTTTCTATAAAATAGATAATTTAATTTGTTAGTTTTCTTAGACTGTATCTGACATATATCACAAGCTATGTTGTAACAGTAAGACCTATAATGGAGTATTTGCAAAATATGTTTAGACCTAGTCAATATCGGAACAAAAATCATATGGAGGGGATGCTAGAGAAGGAATATGGGTGTGCTTCCTATGTTGCCATATTTCTCATAGTACCTGGGTATGCAGTTTGTCTAACATCACCAGCCTTATTTTGTCAAACTCTCTCAACTTGGTCATCATGGCTTGAGCATAATCCTAATTGATTAACTTGGACTGATGAGCTACCCTGTGTGATTTAATAATCATCTCCATAAGTAGCAATGTATCATGACTATAAGTCAAGGAACAAGAAATTATCCTAGTAGCTGATATTTTAGAAATCCTATATCTCCATAATATTTGGAAAAACTTTATACCACACTTGACCTTTCTCCGGCAAACTTGAAAATATTGGCCAACCAATATTTTATTAGTCGATTTAGCTTGATCATTCCTTAAGCATATCATGATGTTGAATGAATGATACAAAAGTGATCTCTTCCACAAAAGCTAGGACATCTTGGCCAGTAAAACAATCTTCTAATCCAGTGTGATAGTTTTTAGTAGGCTGAATCAGTAAATTATATGATGTTTGATGAACTTAATAATAGTAGTCTGATTAACTAACTTCATAAGCACTACTTCCACCTACTTTGTGAAATAGTCTGTAGCCATGATAATGAATTTTGACCTATTGATGATGGTGAATATATTTGACCGATCAGATTCATGGCTCAATCTCTGAATGGCAATGGCTTGATGATAAGATGAAATTTTGCCATTGAAATCTTTTTCAATGGTCCATGTCTTTGATATGCACGGCATCTCTTAGAATATCTCATACAATCCTTCAACATCTTCGGTTAGTAATACCCATGTTTAGTGATCAACCATCATATTTTGAACCTATATGATGGGTTCCACAAATATCTTCATGGACTTCGGTCATCACTAGCATAGATTCATCCTCATCAAGATACCTCAACAATAGTCCATTTGGCAGCCTCTTGCATAGTTCTTCGCTTATTAGCATGTAATGGATGGCCTTTAACTTACCTTTTTTTAAGTATTGGTTAAAAGATTCATTAGATATTGGATAAGGGGATAACTTTAGTAGTCTTAGCCGACATCTAAGGCATGCACCTCATATGGCAGTTGTATGTCGGCCTATCTTTAAAACATAGATAGTAGAAGTCACTTTTGTATCATAATAAATTTAATACAGACATCCTTAGGAATCTTAACTCTCGAATCCATTTGTACTAATTCAATATCTTCTTAATTCTTAACCTAGGGAATAAACTTCAGGGTCACCTCAACAAAATTCTCCACCAGCTTTATAGCCTTTATGTAGTATCATATGATTGCTTTGCTATCGCATTTGTACTCTCCACATAGTTGCTTGATTATGATTTGAGAGTTACCCTCAAAACTTCAACTATAGTGATCCTTTGTTAGGTAATATTTTTAAATCAATTATTTTTCAGCCTGATTATTTGAATAGAGAAATCCTAATTGGAAGGTGAAAGCTGTCCTTTTTCTAATAGAGAATTTGATGATGATCCATTCTCCTACAGTCCTTGAGATCTTCAAGTCATCAATGATAGCCTTCAATGGTGAAAGTTAACATGTCCAATCTCTATATGTTGCATGATCAGCTCATGAATGATCACTATGGACGATCAACCAGAAAATCAGCCAAGGCTTGATCTTTCACCACCCTCTAAGAAAATATTGCAAAGAGAATTTGGATGATGCAATGACCAACTTGTAGATCCTTCCATGTATGATCGACCTAGTCAGTATATACTTGATCACATCAATGGTGCAAATTGCTTAGATAAAAACTGGAAGCATATAATATCTTTGCTTTATGCAAATATAATTCAATACTAAACAAAGCTTCTCGACTGTTATATAACACTATTCAGTCTTTGTCAATGTCCTACTCAAGTAATATACGGCCTATTTATATCCAACTTCATTGTTTTGAGTCAAGAGGCTACCAAAAGAATCTTTGACCATGGAGATGTATAACTTTAATAAAATTTCTACCTTGGAGGAACTAGAATCAGAGGTTAGAAGATAGTACTTATTTTTTGAATGCACATTGATGTTTGCTAGTTCATCTGAATTCATCTTTATATAAAAATTCAACAAAAGCAAACAAATCGTATCCTTCTAGCAAAATTGGAGGTTTATTTGCCATACTAATCTTTATAGTTACACCTTATTATGTGATAGTTGGGCCTGAATAATTGCCTTCATCTTATTCTTGTCCCTTCTATTCTTCTTCGATGTGCTAGAAAATCCAAAAAATTACTGGTTATAACCCTGAAGGCACACTTCAATAGATTCATCTTTAATTAATGAGACCTCATCCTTTGCAATGATTTCTCAAAGCACACTAGATGCTCAGGCATACTTTGCGACTTCACATCACACCATTAATGTAAAACTCTATAAATTAGCTTAGTATATTATAGAAGATTACAATCATCATCCTTTGATAAATGACTTGTGTATTATTGAGGCTGAAAGGCACACCATCTCTTCAAAAATCCCAATTAAGCTTGGGTATTAGAAACAGTCTTATGCGCATCTTCTTCTATAATGAAAATCAGATCATAGCTTGAATGGCTATCTATAAATGATAAAAGATTGTGTTAATTTGCCTTATTAATCAATATATCTGCAACTGTCATAGTATATTTTTCCTTAAGATTACTCTTATTTAGATCTTGAAAATTAGCACACAGCCCAGTTTTTCACTCTTCTTAATGACTGGCATAATATTCTTCAATTATTCATTATATCGGGCTATTCCTATTATACTAGCCTTAAACAACCTCTTAACTTCTTTGACTTTTAAAGTTACTTTGGCTGGCATCCTTCTTTTAGGTTGCTTGAAGGGCTTGAACCCCTCCTTGATCGATAGTCTATATGCTACACTAGCTTTCGGTCTAGACCTAGTATTTCATATAATCCCATACAAAACAATCCTGGTATCTCTTGAGTAGGTTTATTATTATTTTTATCTTTTAAGTTTAATAATCCATGGATAAATTTTAGTTATAATTGAAAGTTGATGCCCAAGTTAACTTCTATTAAGGGAGCACCTCTTTTGTAAAGAATTCTTTATTCTTCCTAATCAGATCACCAACAATGCTCGACAAGGCCCTAATTGGGGACCAACATGATGCACATCCATAAAAATAGTACACCAACCTAAGAGAAAGAGAATGAGAGAGAAAAAAAAGAAGAGAGAGAAAGAGAGAAGAAGAGAGAAGACCATAGAGAGTGCAGAACAAAAGATTTCATTATCTTCCTAGAAAGAGGAAGAGGGTTCAAAAAAGGGAAAGAGGGTTTGATGACTAGTGGTTGTGCTAGTGGTCATGGCTAGCCAACATGTGCTAGGCAATGGTGGCAACAGATAAAAAGAAGAGAAAAAGAAGGACAAGAGAATAGGACTTGATTTCTACCGAGTCTTGATTTGCTTATTAATGACAGGATCTTCATTGTCAGCAATAAACCATCGACGAGTAATGGTTGAAGACAAGACAACAGCAACTAATATAGAAAATTAGGAGAAAAGATCGAAGAATTGACTAAATAGAGGAGATGGCTTCCAACTTAATTCGATAATTTGTTGTTGGAATTCATCCAACGATGACTTCATATAGAAAGGATAGATCTGGGAGTAGATCAGATGGGATTGAGATACTTAGTATCTCATCTCCTTGAAGAATCAACCATAGCCATAATATTGGTGGTGGATGGTGATGAAAATCAAGAAACATGAGAAGAAGAGAAAAGATATAGGCTTCAATGCTTCTTAGGGGATGGGTTGGGGGATTAAATATCCGACAACCTTGCTAGAATTTGAGGTGAAGTCCACTTCTATTTTGAACAAGGATACTACCCAACTGGAATTGGAAGTGGGCCATCGAGCCTTGTTCCAGCACTAGGGTGAGCCTGGCTAAGCTAATCGACAAATGGATTGGGCCGGATCTCTCCTTTCAAGAGTTCAAAATGAGCTTTATTACTATCCTTAAAGAGTATTCTATTTCAAATGTAGTAAGCTTAATGCATTGCTTCCCTCACAAATTTTTGGGTGTGCCTAAATTGACTAACATTAAATTACCATATTTATCAATGTTTATTGCTTTCTCCCAACTACTCTATCTGATTAAGGTAAATGGTTTAGTATCTCATGTATAACACCATGTTCTTAACAAAACATATTAGAATCATTAGAGATATATGTACTTTCTTGAGTAGACTTAATTCTTTTGATAGTTCTATAGGTTTGGTTTTTAGATTCAGCTTTATAAATCTTAAATCTATCTTGAACTGCGTCATTAAATTTCAGGCGAATAATGTCAGAAGTTATCTATGATAGATTTGTAAATAATATTTTTCTCCCTTGTAAAAATTTTTATTAAATTGCATACATCACTATGCATGAGTTCAACGAAAAGTGTTTCTATGAATTGTCTTAAAATATTTCCTGGTTTGCTTGTCTTAAGCATAGACATGACACCAAGATATGCAATTTGGGTTTGATCTAGGTATCAAATTAAGGCTCATCACATGCCTAATTTGACCTATGCTTATAAGTCCTAATTGAGCATGTGTTGCAAGAGAATATTCAAAATTGAGAACAAAAGAAGGATGGTTATTGATATGCAAAGGAGGTACATTAAGTTTGAACAAACTCTTGTTGGTGAAACCTTTGCCAACAAATTTCATTGTTCTAGAGATCGCAATTTTATTGGATTCTAGAACAATCTTGTAACCTCTCTAAACTATTGTAGATTCACTAATAAGGTTTCTTCAAACATTGGGTGTACAATAGGTCCTAGAGGGTTAGGTCTTTATTTGAAGTTATCTTCAATTCTGTTCAAGCTATCCTAAGTACTTGTGCATGGATTTGTATTCACCCTTCCTTCACTAAATTCTTTTGAAATGTGGTGAACCAAGAGCAATCAAAATGTGGTGTACATTTGCCTCGGAAGCAAGCTACTAATTGTTGGAGTCAATGTAATAAGATTAATTAAAAGATTTATGGTTACACAACCAAGAGAGGGCTGATCAACACTTTACAGTAAGTTCAATAGAGACTTTAGAATTATTCAATATTTCCTAGAACATGACTTGAAAGAAAATTGATCGAAGTTGAATCAAATGGTGTACAGTATTTTTTGAAAGAAAATGAGTATTCTATAGTGGCCATAATGTTGGGAATAGTGTCCCAAAGCCAATCGTCAGTCTGTTGACGGTTGTGCTCTTTTTGTATTAGTACATAAATTATAAATAAATAAAA
>KE505213.1:28569-40142 GCA_000441515.1 Elaeis oleifera | reverse complement strand
TTTTTTGTGAGTTGAAAATTCTTTCCTCATCATGTTGTTTTCAACTGACACAAAATCACTACTAAGATGATCATCATCCTCATTGATTGTGACATCAACATTTTTCATGAGATCATTTGCTTGGAAATTTACCTCTGGCTTATGACCTCAGTGCTTTTCTTTGGCATTCTATCTATTATGTCCCACTAAGCATATATATACCGAAAATATTTTTGAAACTTAAATAGTAGTCAATTTGATCCCTAGTCTACTAGATCAATCAAGTCAATTAATAGAATTATGTAGACCAGGAGACATGCATGGTTCGATTTATCTTTGTAATTCTAATATGAAGAGAATGTTGCAAAGAAATAAAACAAGAAAGTATTAACTCACAGTCAGAAAAACGCACCAATAAAAGTTGATTATGAGAAAAAATGTAGCTATAAGTGTTCTCCAAGGTAGAATATCGCCTTCATGCCAAAGAACTAGATAAGTTGATAAAGCTTAAGGATGTGGAATCCTCTCGATGGTCGGTGGATATCCTTCAAGATGAAATGAGATTTTATGTTAGATAATTTTAGGCTAGGGTTAGAGATGCAAATCCTTTCTATGCTAATTTTGGTACATAAAAGAGGTCCATGCAAAAGTCTTGTCCATATCAGGATAGTCAAGTAGAATGTGTGAGAGATTCTGAGAGCATCCTTTCATCTTTTCTTAAAATGCAGATTAGTAGTTACTTCCACTAATAACTATCTTATCTTCATAGTTCCTTATCCCTTTGAAAGATGCCGGTGGTTGCCTATGTGAACGACCACTTTTATTATCTCAACAACTCTTCTCACTGGGTTGAAAATACAAGCATCCAACCACAGACCATAAAGTTGCATATAATTTGTACGGGTCTTTCTTTTCAGGTATTATATGGGTTATTATTTTCTACAAGAAATAAATCTTATTTTTATAAAAATGAAAGAATTAATTTTAGATATTTTAAAATTTTATTTACCAAAATTATTTTTAAATATTAATAACTTCTATGTAATCCGATATTTATTTATAGTTCTTCTTAGAAGCTCTCTAAAAAGTAGATAATTCATTATTATTTTTACTTATGCAATAATTAAACAGTAATGATCATATTTGATACAAAAAATAATTATTATTGATTTAAAATTACAAAACTAGATAATATTTGCTTTAAAACAAGACAGTAGTTTTATATTACAGTTTACTTTAACTAATTTAATTTTAATATTTAATACAAATCTAGTCAAAGTGGTAACCCGTCTCTAGATCAGGTTGATCTCCATCATAATTTAATAACAATATCTTAAATCTTTAAGTACCTTGGATCACATGCTATCTGCATGGTAAATTCTATCACCATCCATTATGATTATATAATTAATATTAGTTAATTTTCATCATTAAGATATACTAAAGATCTTCTTATATTTGAATAACATTTGGCTTACATATGTATTTCGATAGAAAAATTATGGATATAACTAATATCTGATTTATAGTTGTGTCCACGCAGGATAAATGTAGAAATTTCTAATATCAGATTTGTATCTGGATTCATTTACAACAAATATGGATACTATTACGATCAAGAGGTTGGATGGCTCGGATAGTTGGTTTTTATCTTCGTGCCCATATACGTGAAGTATTGTCCGCTTTGACTTTGGCTATTTTTGGACTCCAAATGGCCTTTATGTTCTGATGTAGATCGAAGAAAGAGAATCATTAATCTCATATTGATTGTGAATCAAGAGGGACTCTGAGTTATGTAGGAGGAGATCATCCTATCTACATTAGGTACCTTTTGAAGAGTAAAACTGTGAGGTCCAAAACGATCCATACAGTCTCCGGACCGCAGACTGTAGATCATAACAGGCAATATCTCACTTGTCGAACTATGAGCTGTAACGGATATTAATTTTAATATTTATTTAATATTCATATCTATATTTATATTATTAAAAATATAAATATTAATATCAATATATTAGTACCGATCAATATCAGATCTATTTTCAACCATATTTCTTACCTGGTTATTTTTAGCAACCAACAAGTCAAATATGACTTCTTGTATAAGTGATAAGAGGGCAACCATGATGTCCGATTGCTAAGAATAAATAGCTGATTAAATCCTGGTCCATGTAATATTATCACCTACTTTGTTGGAGTAATAAATTTTTGGATCTAAAAATATCTTAATATAACATAGAAATTTGGAACAAGAAGATAGCAATCGACTTGCGATATTCCCGAGGTTGCAAGGAAAAAGAGTTACTTTCAAAAGCCTGTGTAACTTAGATCCAGCTACCTACATCACTTTTAGTTTGTTTTGTTTTGTTTTTTTTTTTGTCCCCCAGACTCTCAAATGTTTCAAATGCACCACACTTTCTTCTGGACTTTTGACCTTGGTTTTTTTGTTACATCATCACCCCTTGGTTTAATCCAACCGTCCCACCGTCATGCACAGCTTTTAAGACACAAGCAGCTCAGCTGCCTTTCTCTTCTTCTTCCCTCCTTCCTTCCTTCCTTCCTTCCTTCCTTCCCACCGTCAACCGACACCCTCTCTCTCTCTCTCTCACTTTCATATATTTTATGCGTCCGTGAGCGTATTTATGTGTGAATCTGCGTCTTATCTAAGCGGATCTGTCGGTTGGTTCCAGCCGGCTAGAGAGGGTGGAGGAAAACGCCAACGACCGAGACGCACACACTATGGGCGTACCAGTGGTAGTGGGACCCACGAAGACAGTTGGACTTACGGTGTTGTTGACCGTACGCCTCTCTTCCCTCCTCTTCTGATGGCCGTACTCAGTGAGTCAACGGACGGATACGCTCGGAAGTGATATTATATTACATTATTATTACCAGATAATCTTATGGGAAGGGCACCGACAAAACCGAGAGCCGGATGCGGGCTGGAACCTTTTATTTTAAATTATCTGTATAATAATACCAGTTGGCGCACAAAAATTAATAGAGATGTATTTAGTTAGTAAAACGCCGATTCATTTTATCATCCACCAGTCTCATTGGGGAAGTACTTCCCACATGAGAGGAGAGGAATGCATTATGTAATTTATGATATGTACAAGGATTGTGATGTGTCCAAAATCACCGCTCGTGACTCCTCCGACCAAAACTCCCGTCCGATAAAAATGCTGCCGTGAGTTTTCGAACTGACATCCGTCGTCCATCAATACGATATATTATATGATGTATGATGATATATAAAAAGATTGTGATGTGTCCAAAATCACTGCTCGTGACTCCTGACCAATACCGTCATCCAACAAAATATTACTGTCAGTCTCGATCCGGACTAACATCAGTCGTCCATCCTTATGGAGCTCGAATCATCAAGTTCCAAACAATCAGCTAATCCTTTCGATATCATGTTCCCCCCAAGGTATGGGATTGGAACTCATATCAAGTGGAAAAAATCCAATAGCATTTACCCATCAGGTTTTCCCAACCCTTGAAATGGGGAAGTCATTATTGTGAGGTAACACTGACCCCCATTCATTAAGTGGCCAATTTCAATATCAAAGAATTGTGTCAGCACAATCTCGCCAACCTTATCAACTGCAATCTTAATTTCTAAATTGAAATGATGAATTTCAAGCTCCGACATCAATACAATGTTGACCGAAGAATCAGTTCTTGGTTCAATTTAGTATGATTCTACATTAGGTGGCAAAAATTAAGATCAACTATGGTGACTCCGGAAGATGGTTCAGTCTCTTTCTTTTCAAAGGCAAAAATCCCAAAGTCAGATTTCTTAAACATCCCAATATTTCCATGCAAAGGTCGACGGATCGATTCATCCGCCATAAAAATAAGATCAACTATTCCATCATAGTATGCATCAAAATCTTAGGGTATCAGCTTTCAATAGAAGAAAATACTCTTTCAATTTGTTCCAGCACCAAAATAGAAGATGTCATGTAGCACCATATGTGGCCTTAGCACACCGGCTATTTTCTTCTTAACTGCTTCGTCAATCTTCGAGCACAATGGCATGACAATAGCTATAAGACTATCATACTAGATGCACCGGAAAACCTGTTGATCTTTTTTCTGTCGAGATAAGGAGTGATATGATAGGTCTTGTTTCTAGATTGTGGTAGATGCATGAGTGTGCCATCAATGTTGGATTAGCTAGAATTATTTTGATCAAAAGATTGTGATAAATGTAATATGGGATTAGTTATCTTGATCTTTAAAGACTTTCACTGCTGTCACACCATCCATTTGAAAGAAGAAAAGACAGAGTGTAACAAGGCTATGATTAAATTATTCTATTACTACTCTTATTGGTAAATGAGAGTCCTATTAGAGACTAAAGAAAGTAATTTAATGATAAAGATAAACCGGTTTCATTGAAATGCGAACAAGCTCTCCATTTAGATTACATCCACTTATTTATATTGAAAGATTAACAGTACGATAATTGCCCACTCCATATGATAATAACCCATGTTTGACCTCCACTTCCCTTGCCTGTTTTGATAATTGAGATAATTATCCTTCACTGATGTTGTCTTGATGGCCAGATCTATATCGCCTGTCAAATTGATAACCATGCTCGATCAACTTTACTATTGATCTTCAATCGACCTGCTCTACAATAATTCATTCTAGCCATTTCTCTTTATTCAATCTATGCCATAATATCTTCAAATCGATTTGATCAATTTTTTATAATATTTGTCACTCCAGCCTTAACTCTTATCAAGATCTTCAATTGAAGCCTTGTTATACTTATCATGTGACCAAACAAGCATGTGTCGTCTAGATACCATAAAATTCATATAAATAGGGGTATCGTTACTGATATTTTTTTAATTATTATTTTCATAAATCTATTATCATATTTACTAATGTAACTCTATATATTGCTATATTTATTAATGTAATAAAGTATAGAATTATGATATTTAGTAAAAAAAATCATATTAGGAACTGGAAAATCATGTCCATAGTAATGTTTATGGATAAACATAGTATCAAAATATTTGTGTTGTTGATTTTTATAAATATTATAATAATTAATGTAGGAATTGATTATGTTTGGTGTAGTGACATCAGCCACCAGGAAATTTCTAGGTACTTGTTCCTTTTTCTATAGTTCAGTATGGTTTCCGCTCCTTAATTTTCTATGAAGCCTGAGAAGCGCGAGAACAGTAAGAAAATAGAATGCCTCCCTTCGGTCGAGTTATAAATAGACGACATAAAAGAAACAACCTAGCAGTAGTCCATTGCCTCATAAAATATGTTCTTTGGCTATTTTCTAATCATCTCAAGTCGAGGAACCAACCCGCTCCCTCAGTTAACAACTGTATCTACTCTTTTTTTAGGGAAACAACCGCGCCTACACTCAAAGAGTTTTGTTTCATTATTAATCTTTTAGCCTGAAATTAAATATTTGAATGGCTGACGCACACGATAATTAAGCAGTTTACCACTAAATAAAAAGAAATTATTTCGATAGAAAGTAGCAAGATACTCACGAAGACTACAGGAGTCTGGATATAGTCGCTGAATGGTATCCATCAAGACAAGATGCTGCCCATATATAAATTTACTGCGTACCTTCTGGTACTTTATTATTTGCTCATCGTTTTGTTGAAGTCCGCTATTTCATGAAGGCCATGTGGTCAAACCCGGATATTATATTACACTAAATATTTGTTATGCTTCTGATTCCATATCACAAATCAAAAGATTCATGATAATCATCATATATTATAAATTTTTTTATAAAATAAAAAATATTTAAATATAATATCAATATATTACAGTAAAATAATTTAAATAATTAAAATTAATATTAAATAATAAATTTAACTAATAAATATATTTGAAAATCTTTACATAAATCTAGTCCGATAAATCTCTAATAATA
Source organism: Elaeis oleifera (assembly GCA_000441515.1). Lineage (NCBI taxonomy): Eukaryota > Viridiplantae > Streptophyta > Magnoliopsida > Arecales > Arecaceae > Elaeis > Elaeis oleifera. Next base: position 34,231 of record KE505213.1, on the reverse strand, counting down.
TTTGTTGTAGATAGAACTTTGATACCTGATTCGAAGATACGGACAAACTCTGGTTATGGCCGACCCATGCATTGGCCACCGACCATTACATCAACTGTTGACATGTACATAGGTTTTCAATTTCTCACCAGCATCTTCATTCATTCATAAGCCACCGATCAGTACTTAAACTGTCGACCCCAACATCAGCGGTCGAACCCATATTGAGGCAATTAGATTGCCGATCTATACATCCAATGTCTCACTCATTATCAGGGTGACATTCGGATATCGGATGTTGATCCACTTTTCAAGTGCCGACCCCTATGTTGGCTCCAACCTAAGCATCCACATCTCTAACAATATATATGGCAGGCCGTCAAGCCACTCCCTTCACCTCCTACTTAGATCACCATGCTCGGAAAAGTCGGAAGGAAGCTCTTGCACGGCCCTTTCAAATCAAGCTATTAAGAAAAGTCGCTGCCACATGCAGAAAGATCACATCAACCTCCGAATCTCCAGTAAGCAAACCACAGCCATTAAGGAAATAGTCGGCCACATGCATGTAGGATAAGGTCATGTCAATTGCCAGATCCCAGAGACTCTGGCTGAGGTCACTAATGGAAGCGGTTGGTCACGTACTGGATGAGATGACGCCATCTGCCAAATTTTTGAAAATCAGAATGAGAATTTCAAGGATATACTTAATGGAGATAGAGAGGTCTTTCACCACTTTTCCCTCTTACGACTCTAACCCTGTCCTATAAATAGGGATAATTAAGAGATCCCAAAGGTATGCAACTCCGTTGCACGCTCCTTCCCATATATTCCAATTTTTTAATTTGAGTATTGGAAGGTCCTCACCGGAGCCATTTCTGATCAGAAACTTGTTTTGCAGGTCTGATCGCTGTCATCCTTGTCGGGCTTAGTCTTACTACAGCAACTTCATCTAGAGTCAGAAATTTGCCATAATAATATTAAATCTAAATCTAGGTAATATTAAATATTACTGTATCTTACTTCTAATCTTACTCTCGAGCAGTACTCATGTTCAAACTAAGCATTTGACTCTGAAAAAGAAAAGAAGATAATGGACTTAACAGTTTAGTAAAAAAAGAACACCTTAGCTAGATAAATTTGATATATAACATATAAATACAAATCCAATTCACATATATAAAACTTTCTAAATAATAAATGGATGAAATCTTTTTACAATTCAAATTTATTCATAAATCAATTATTTTAAACATCATGTCCATCTCGACATCCATGAATTAAATCAAAGTATCAGTGTACAATCTTCACTGGTAGAATATCAAATTACCAGCTTTTAACCATTCAATTAGCAAGATGTCGAATTATCAGTGCACTACCCTCATTGGCAGGACATCAAAAATACCAGCATTTAATCGTCCCACTGGTAGGATATCTAGTACCAATATTTAACCATTCCACAAATAGGATATTAAATTATCTGTATTTAATTCTCATTGACAGGATTTCGATATATTGTTAGGTACAAGTTAAAATCCGTCTCAACCAAAATACTTTTCTCAAAGACAAATTTCATGTTTCAAATCGAATAATTTATAAAACCATGCAACATAGAAATCAATCAGATACAATCTATATTAAATTCAATACATTCGATCATAATTATTTTTATTTAAAAAAAATATAATGTATCAATTTCATAAATTTTGAATATTTTAATATAAAAATATTTTATAATTTATCAATAAATCTAGAGAAAATGAAACATTACTTATTTTACGAATGAAACTAATCAATTGATCAAATTAATTCTGAGAATTTTTCGAAGAACTCGTTATCACTGTATTGAAAATGTATGCATCTTGCTATGTAAGAGCATAGACCCTTTCTTGGATCCGAAGTTTCAGGCTTCTATCTTTATTTATTCAACTATCAGAACAAACCAACTTTCCATTTTTGTAGGTACTGAGTTATTTTATGACTTTTTTGGACCATAACTAAAGCATGCACAAGTGTTTCAAAAATAATCCTTTTACCATGAGCTTTATCATATCTAAAACACTTGGCACTATTAGAAGACTCTATCACTTGTTGATCTCTTGTTTGTACTCACATATCTTTATTACTTTTTTTTGGAATTCGTTTGATTTAGTTCTCTTCTTTAATTTTTTTCTTAATTCATCATATTCTTATTGACTTTCTTTCAATTATCAATACTTTATTCACCACATTTGCATGAATAGTTAATCATATGCCACCATTTGCTTTCTAATTTCTATCCTCAATCCCATCTTAAATTTATACATTCGATCATGTTCATCTTTGACTAACTTCGAAACAAACTTAGCAAGCTCCATAAATTTATCTTTATATTCCATAACTATCATATTACTTTATTTCAGATAAATAAATTTTAATTTTTTAAGTCTTTACACTTCGAGAAAAATACTGATCATAAAATATCCTTCGAAATCTCTCCTAAGTGAGTTGTTCTCCATCTTATTCATATTTGTATTTTAGTCTCTATCACCAATTGAATACCTCATCTTGTAACATATACGATGTATACAAGATCTTTTCATCATCATGGCATCTCATAGCAGTAAATGATTTCTCTATCTCCATAAATCAATTCTCTGCTTTCAAGGGTTCCGCAGTCTCCTTAAGAGCCGATAGAAATAATTTCTTAAATTTTTAAATGTTACTTCATAGCTCCTACTGCTCTCCATGTCCTTATGGTGGCAGTATTTATTGTTGCACTTATTATTATTGCAGTAACTATTGTTGTAATTATTATTATGGTTGCATCAAGCCAACTACTATTTGCTTTATTTGAGTCTTACTTGATTCTTATTGCTCCATCTGGGTGTTCCTGGTAGGATTGATGACCCTCTTATACTGAGAAATGCCACCAACCTACTGAAGAGTGTCGCTGTCTTGTTGGTTTAATGCTTCCCTAGCTAGCAGCATTTCAAGTAGCCCTTTTTATCCAACATAGAGCCATCTCAATTTTAATGAACAACAAGTTTTTCGAAATTCTCTTTAAAATATAATATTTAAACTATACTTTATCAAATTTAAGTATGGTTATTTAAGAATAAAATATTAAATTTGAAATCGTCATAGGGCTAGCCATGCGGTAGAGCCTGACATCTGAGTCAGTTCGATCAAAAACATCTAATTGACCAACTATAAATCAAGAATCATACTAGAATGGTAGGATGCAATTGATGATGAACTTTAATGATGCTTGACTCGATCAAGATGGGGGTCGGTAGACTATCCGATAATCATTGATCAAAACTCCTTCACCAAGGTCCATCAGGATTATTAAAAGATTTTTCAAAATTTAGAAAATCCTAAAAGAGAGACACAATTTAGAGAAGAAATATTTTTAGAGAGAGAAATAATTTTTTTTAGAAAAAAGTAGAGAGAGAAATTAGAGAGAAAGTGAAGAGCAAAAATGAGAAGAGAGAGGAATAAGGGACTAGGGTCGAGTTATTATCTAAAGAGAGTAGATAGGGATACCAGCGAGAGAGAGAGATGAGAAAGAGAGAGACAACTCTTCTCTCTCTATTTTTTTCCTTTTCTTTTTCTTCTTTTTTTTCTTTCTTTGGCTGAATAGGGCAGGAAGGAAGTAGCTATGCTCAAGGTCCAATGGGGTGCGGTGGTGTAGCCAGATGTCCGATGACAGGTGGTGAGACATGGCCGATGACGACAGGCATTAAGATATGGCCAGCGATGGTGATTGGTAGGAAATGTGAAACCAAGCCAAAACTGAGGCTCCTTTCTCTGTTATTCTCATGTACTAGCTCACTCATAGGTAGTTGGGACTTTGGCATAGATCAAAGGATAAAGTAGGAAAGGAATCGGAGATTTTGGCGATGAACAGCGATGGTGAACATGATCAGAAAAAGGGATAGAGATCAAAAAAATAAAAAATTTTTTTTTGATTTTCCAGCAAAACCAACAGTTTGTGGTCGTGCCTAAGGCTATAGGGAGAAGGGGAGGAAAGAGAAAAAAAGGTGGGGGCTTACCTTGGACTCCGGCAAGCTTTCCAACCTCAATTTCTCGCAGGCATGATGATGACTTTTGAAGAGAAACTTCAGCAATTTCCTCTATTTGGTGCGTTGACTTCCAATAGAAAGAAAAGGAAAGCCCTTTTCCTTAAATAGAGCTGAAGGAGAGAAGTTACATTCCCTCCTAATGATGATTTTCTAATTCTGATCGAGAATCTATTGGAGACATTGGGAGTCTTCTTTCAGTTTTTTTCGATGTTTAAATTTATGCCAAGGTCTTTTGAGCTACTTTTGGTCGGTCAAGCGGATCAGGCCTAGTTCAGTATTGGCCCTTTTGGGCTAGGGTATTCTAATAATTCTATTTTTTATTTAGTGGTTTGGCTATCATGGATGGCTGCTTGTAGTTTCTTTTTTTTTGATAAATTTGGATTTATTATACTAATATAGTATAAATATATTTATGAGAATCAAAAATAAATATATCAAAAGATTAATGGAATTTCTGATGAATTATTTCAAATTCTTTAAAATATAGAAAACCAAAGTTGGAAAGGTTATCAAGTTGTATAAGTCATAATGGAAAAAATATTTTGATAGATAATCATAGCCACTCTTGCTTGCTCAAATGTGCATACGCTAATTTGTCATACACTGGCACCCAAAGCCAATAATCAAGCAACTCGGTTTTGATGCAATTTAAATTTTGGATTCACACCTTAAGTTGTGGCAAGTTTTTATTGAGGATGATTCATAAAATTATGAGGAAAATTGAGGTCCATCCCTACATTGGGCTTAGCATCTTATGTTTAGCCCTCATTGACTCAAAATTTTATTCCGATCCTTGATTTAGTGTTGATTTTATTTTCTTTTGGTGCTAGAAACCATTTTATCTTTAATCCTTGTATATGTGTGCATAAAATAGGTCTACTTGCGTATAGAAACAAGCATGATTCTGTGAAAAAAATAAATAAATAAATAAAAGCTCGTATATATGGTCATGCAAGAGACTGAATAGAAAATTTCAATATTGTGCTTTATATCTGGAAATATGATTTATATATAACATAACTATTAGCTACAAATAGAAAAAAAAAAAAAGAAAAAAGAAGGAGCAAAGGATCCACTTGTATGTACTGCAACCTTCCTCGTTCCAAAATCTATCAAATATAAATAAGGGTAAACATAAGATGGTAGTAAATAAAGGATGAGAATGCCAACTGAGCCAGTTGCTGAATTCTTTGGCTTTTGGTTTGAGACCCCTTTTTAATATTCACAAGAGTTTTGACACAATTCATACCAAACAGTTATGTACGTATGACATTTATTTATCACAAATACTTTCAGCACATATGTTCACCAAGCTTAAAATGGGAATTGCCTAGAAACGCTCTGAAAGCTTAGAAAAGCCATGGAGAAAATGGACTGCACGTAGTTCAACAGAGTCAAGGAAAGTCAACACTTTCTGGTTTTTTAAGTAGTAGTTTCACCTTATTATAAATATCCATTTCTCACATTGCTGCTCATGTTTTACACTACCACTTCCCCTTTTCTTCTCTGGAATTGACCAACTTCATGTCTTCCATCCGCACATGGCTTTGAAAATTGGGATTAGCAAGTTCTCACTCGTTTTCCCATGGACTACCAAGTTATTATTATAAAAGAAATTA
>KE505213.1:7080-23563 GCA_000441515.1 Elaeis oleifera | reverse complement strand
TATATATATTATATATATATATATATATATATATATATATATATATATATATATTTGGAAAATGGGGTTCTAAGTCCTCCATTTTTACAAAAGATAATTAAAACACTATACATATATCCTCTATTTGTATTATTAATTGAGATCTATTTTTTCAAAAGCAGTCGACTCTTCTTTCCATTAGAAAAGGTTATGGTCTTCCTACATAATCATAACTAGTGGACATAAGAATGAAAAAATAAAATCCCTCTGGTGCTAATTTCAACTTCAACATCAATTTTGCTTTGCGTCATGTCAACTAATTTCTCTTGGCTTGGAAACTAAAATCCTTCTCGGAGTAGCCAAAGTAGACCATTAAATATAGCTTTATTAATTTTAGTACTATGAGTACTCCACCATGTTACAATGTGGCAGTTGGATATATAAACTATCAAAGGCCAAAGGTCTATAATGAATGCAACAAATTCTAGCAAAATGCTCCATTTTAAATATAAACGAAATATTAAAATTATCTAGTATATATGATCTAGTGATGCAAAATTTTCATTTACTTCTGATGCAGCTCAAAATGTTCTCTCAATTCCTTTGAAAAAAATATCATGCCTTCAATCATTAATGGCTCTTAGTTAAACAATAGTCAAATTTGACCGACCCTCTTACTCAATATAGCAGATCTTGAAATAGATTGCTTCCTCTCGATCCTAATTTCTAGCTAGTTTAGGCCTGAAAACTCACAAAACTGAGTGGTTTTGCCACTTTCTACCAACCTTCTAGATGACCTTGTTTATCACTAATTTATCTCCAGCTTATTTGCATATATTCCTCATTGTGGTTTGTTTTATTTTATTCATGCTCTTCACCATTTTCTCTCTTTCTATGCCAGCCCATGCACTATGAACTATCTCGTTCAATTTTCTCTGTAGTTACCTGACCTTGACAAATTTCATCAAATCCATATAATAAGCTAACGTTTATTTTAAGAGAAATTAATGTTCTTCTATTTTCCTAACATTTCTTGGATTTTGGGAGTTTTAACAATTTCCTCCTCTTCTCCTCCTCCTCCTCTTCTTCAAGGGAATTTTAGACCTAAATATATGATATAATTAACCATCACATGATGAAATCTTATGAGCTTAAATAAGTAGAGATAGACAGTGGGATCATATTAAATCGTTTAACTAACTTAGGAACCAAATTGAGAAGTAGTTCCAACAACTTTTCTTTTATATATATATATATATATTTAATTTCAGATAAATGTTAGAACAGAAAGTCAACTTTTTATTAAATCCCTCTGCTAATATTTTATACATCGATTCTCACCGTATCATTTTAATTTCTTCCCCCATGACTGAGAAGAACAGCTCATCCTTCCCACCATGTATTAGCTATAAGTGGAACATCCCCAGAAAGGTCTTGCAATTTTCATCCTTTCAACTTCTTCAAATTTTTTTTTATTTATTATTTTTATTTTTATATGCTTTGTTTTCCCTCCTCCCTCGTTTTCTTGAGGAATCCGTGTGGGGGAACCGGAAACAGCATGGGAAAACTCAAGAACACGTGGTTGGAAACTAGGGACCGCTGAAACCGTCCTCTGGCACTCCTCACCCTCCCATTTAAACGGACCACCCCGGTTTAGCCACGGCCAACCCTCCCCTCTCCCTCTGTTTCCTTATTTTTAGACAAAGAAACCACCCAGTTCTTTCTCCGGCCCGAACAATTCATACCATCGCTCTCTTAGTCTCCTCCTCGTCCTCTCTCTCTCTCTGTGCCTGGCTCTGAGGTCATCCTGAAGGAAAGGGAGGCAAAGGTGTGGTGTTCAAGATCTCTGTCTTTGAATTTTGTAAACCTTTTTTTTTTTTGTCGGTCCCTCTCTTTCTTTTATTTGAGCATGTTTTCAGTTGGATTATGTGCGGGCATTTGGTGCTTTTGTTGTTCCATAATTGTGAAAAGAGATTCTTTTTTGTGTTCTATTCTTTTTGTTTGTCGATTTCAGTTATTTTTGCTAAATGTGGCTGGATTTCGTAGGTTCGGTCGGATCTCATTTACGATTCCTAGCGTGAAAATGGAAACCGTTGCATGCATGTGATTTTTTTTTTTGTCGAATGGGATTGGGGGTTGCATAGTTTTAAATGGAAACAGGTCTTGTCTTTACTCTGATTTTTATTTTGCTCCACTAGAAGATCAGGATGGTCTTATTGGTCTCGTATAGCCCTAATATATATATATATATATGCTTTCATGCCAAGATTTCTCTTTCTTTGGTGTTCATGAGAGGGATAAACAAGATAATGATTAAATGATGTTCTATTCTTCAAAGCCACCATATGTATATGAGTTTTCACAATACTTGTACCTTTATCCTCTTCCTTCTTGGCTTTTATTCAAGTTTTCAGAGGTTGCCAATTAAATGAGTTTCTATTTGGCTAAGTCGATGCTTTCTTTTATTTCTTAAATCTAGCTCCCCAAATGTAACAAATTTTGGTGTTTATTTATTTTCTTTATATTTGTTAGAGTGAATCTAAGTAAATTTGAATTGTCCCAATCTTCTCTTTACAGGAGGAGATCTATAACTCTTCTCGAAGCTTGTTCATTGTCCTGCCATTTCTAATATAGAAGGTTCAGAAACAATCTGTTTGCATTCCACCATGGGGATATCATTTTCATGCCCTGGAGCCGATTATGCTGCTTTGGATGAGTCATTTGAAGCTCTCTTCATGAGATCTCTTAGTTTCCTGACAATGTGAGATCAACCTTAAGATCGGTCAGCTTCAACGGCCGAGACTCTGATCCTGCAATCCTCAAGGCTTATGGATCTGGGAAGTTAGCTTTTGATGGATCCCTGAGCTTTGATAGAAAAGAAAGGGATCGCTTTCACATGGAAACAAAGTTCTCAATAAGAAGTCCCACCTCTGAGAAAGAAAATGGCAAAAGATCGGTCGATTCTAAAAAGTCGAGGTTCGGTCCTTTACAGCAACAGGCCCCGGAATCACCAGTGATTGGTGCAGACAGCCCAAAACATGAAGCTGCTGTGAAGCTGCAGAAGGTCTACAAAAGCTTTCGGACAAGAAGACAGCTTGCTGATTGCGCTGTCGTCATAGAGCAGCATTGGTATGGCCGGCTCTAATCTAATAGATCGAATTATAGCCCTCTTGAATGCTATCTTTTTAAGCTCCTAATCTACTCTGCTTACTTTAGGTGGAAATTGTTAGATTTTGCATTGCTCAAGCGGAGTTCGGTCTCTTTCTTTGATATTGAGAAACCAGAATCAGCCATTTCTCGGTGGTCGAGGGCAAGAACCAGGGCAGCTAAGGTACTTGTCATGAAACAATATATAGCGAGTCATGTTACGGGCCTCTTTTCCAAGTTATGCTATGTTGGATGCCCGAACTCAAGCTTTCATATTCCTGAATCACAGGTTGGTAAAGGTTTATCGAAGAATGGGAAAGCTCAGAAACTCGCATTGCAGCATTGGCTTGAGGCGGTAGGCCCGGCAAAACCCAAATTTCTCTTCTGTCGGTTCGTTAAATTGGCATGCGCAGCATATGAAATTGTCTGTTTCCATTCTGTTAATAGATCGACCCTCGGCATCGCTATGGTCACAATCTCCACTTCTACTATGATTGCTGGCTCCGCTGCGAGAGCAGGCAACCTTTCTTCTACTGGTAGGCTTGCGAAATCCTCTTTCATGATACCGATAATCGAGTGCCCCATACGAATTTACGAGATTAAAAGTTGCGATGCATGCCTCATGAGAAAAACCACCTCTTTCAATGATCAGGCTGGATGTGGGGGATGGGAAGGAGGTCAATCTTGAAGAACATTGCCCTCGGTCGAAGCTTCAACAGCAGTGCATCAAATATCTTGGCCCTGTAAGCCTGCCTTTATCATAACAAACTTTATGCCAAAAGCGGTTATTTGGACCAGTTCCGCATGGAGCTGAGTTATATTCTCTCATCATGCAGAAAGAAAGGGAGGCCTATGAAGTAATAGTTGAAGATGGAAAGTTCATGTACAAGAAAAGCAGGCAAATCCTAGACACGTCCGAGGGCCCCAAGATGCCAAGTGGATCTTTGTTCTGAGCACATTAAAGAGTTTATATGTTGGTCAGGTAAATTCAGATGTCTCAGAAAACTATAAAGCAGTATCTTTTCTTATGTCGTTCGTTTACGATTGCAGAAGCAAAAGGTAAATTTCAGCACTCAAGTTTCTTGCTGGAGGAGCTACATCTGCCGCCGGGAGATTGGTTGTGGAAAATGGAATTCTGAAGGTAAGAGATTGATCGGTAGAATGATACGCATCATTTATAAAGAACTCTGCATTTAATGTGGTTTGCTGATCCGATCTTGGCAGGCTGTGTGGCCTCATAGTGGGCACTACCGCCCGACCCAGGAGAACTTTCAGGAGTTCATGAACTATCTCAAGGAAACAATGTGGATCTTAATGATGTTAAGGTTAGGATGTTACAATATTCAGAGATATATGATCCTCAAAACCTTGCTTCAACCTTAGTGATGACTCGAAAGATTATTACTTCTCATCGGCAACTTAATTGTTCTAGCAATCCAAAAGAACGAATGCATGACTGATTTGAATTATTCTGTTTCCATCATACACAGTCGAGTCCGACTGAAGGAGATGATGAGTTCCTGATCAGACTTCGAAGCAACCGCTCGCTAAAGTTGGCTGAGAAACATATTTGTGCCGACCCCGCAGCTTCGGAACAGTCGTCTCATGGCTCTGATAGAACAACAAGCAAAGCTGCAGCAACAGAGAGTCTCGATTTATCCAAGGGATCCAGAGGATTGGGTGTGATAAGTTCCCTTGCCGAGTTCCGATTTGGGGCGGACAAAAAATCACTCATTTTGGATCTGTACCACAAGCTCCAGAAGCAGATAATGTTCAGGGACCCAGAAGAGAGCGAAGAAGAATCTGACGAGGAAGTAAAGTGCACCACGGGACAGAACACATGCGGAGATGGCAAAGCAGTTGAAGATTCATCTGCTTCCGAACAACAGTACATATTCCTCAAACAAAATCTATTTGCGGAGGAGCAAGGGGAAGATGAAGATGCTTCCATACCACAAGAATTGATTCTTCGGAGGATTAACTCGAAGAAGGGAATGAAGTCATATCAGTTGGGAAAGCAGTTATCCTGCAAGTGGACCACAGGTGCCGGACCTCGGATTGGCTGGGTGAGGGACTATCCATCAGAGCTTCAGTTCCGTGCTTTAGAACAAGTGAACTTGTCTCCTAGAGGTGCTGGGCCGTCAAGATTTGCTTCACCTCGGAATACAACAGGTCAAAGTCCCAAATTGCCAGAAGCATCATCACCGAAATAGGAGTCGCAACAGCAACCGCAGAATCCTAGCAGTGATAGATCAAGAGAGGAAATTCTTTGAATTATTGTGTTTGTATATATAGAGATGAGAGAATATTCAACTCCTGCGTTTTGTAGATTTGTAGAGGAATATGTTGTTCGAACCATAATGAATTTTCGGTGGATCAATAGAAATCAACACTACCCAACATTGCTGGCTCGAGTTACAGATAGCACACTGGTGGGTACGCATACTGCTGCATCACACTCGCTGATTCCTATGTTGAACGTTCTCTGCTTCCCCGTTCTTTGATAAGTTTAAAGGAAGGTCAAGCTAAACAGACGAACTGAAACGTTGCCTTGGTTAAATTTATGTTAGTATGCATTATCTAGGCTTGCAACTCAAATAAAGGAAAGGGGTGGGAGGGAGAGAGCATCCAGCTTCAAGCTTCAACCATGGGTTCGAGTTGTATCTTTCACAGAAAAGAATGATCGATCATCTTTCATGACATGGTCCATTGGATGGCGCTCGGCACAGCTCTCAAGGCACTCCGAAGGATAGTTTAAATGACTGAAGGGGATGAGGCTCTTAACTCTGAGAAGGAGCATTTTTCTGAAATATATAAAAAGTGGTGTAAAGCACTCTAGAGTGGGTTGAAACCACGGGCATTTGCTTTATATATAATACAGAAGATTTTATTATATATAATCACAGAAGTCAAATCTTTTCTTGCAAAACCTTTTTGCAGTGCACGTTACCAAAAAGAGCCTTCAGTTCTGTCGGTTCTTGTCGTAACCTAGAATCAACATATAGACAAATTATGGAAAGATCAGCCCCAGATAGCAGCAAGAAATTTGTGTCAAGGCATTACTGCAGTAGCCTTGACCGATGACCGAGTATGAGCAAGAGCGTGGATACAATCCTTTGAGAATTTGAACCATTTGAAACGTTTTCAGCTAGAAATGCCACGAGTGCTATAATCTTTTGATACACTGGTGGAGAATTGGATGCCTATCTATCAAAGAGTGTGATAACAGAGGCTGTCATTTTGAGGAAAAAAATTGCGTGAAACACAATTAAATTCATTAAGACAATTGATGCCGGAACAAAACAGTCTCGCCCACAAAGTATGACAGCCACGAAATAAACAACCAACTTCTGAAAACAGTAATTATGATGCAGCTTTTAAAGAGCAAGACGCCAATTTCTCCTCCTGTTTATCAATATCAGCATGAGCACAAAACAGTTTTTTACCTTAACAATATAAGCATAAAAGCCGAGACAAAAAATAATCTTTGGTAATATTATTTTTATTTTTATTTTCAAAATTATTTATTATTTTAAAAATAAAATAAAAAATATTTTAATATTTTCAAAGAGAAGATACTCATATTATTTATCAATATCATAAACACCACTTTATTTTCATCATCATTACCCCCATGCTACTATTGTCCCCATCATTATTATTATCACTATAATCACCACCACCACCATTACATTCTATCGTTGCCATGATCGTCTCCATTATCGCTAATGCTATTATTGTTGTTGCCGCCCCATCCAATATCATCTTTATCATGCCAATATCATTATCACTGTCACCCCTACTATTTATCACTGTCATCTTCGCTTCTTCCACCGCAACTACAACTACTATGGTGTCCAATATCATCTCCATATTGTTTTTCAAATAATTGACTAGTTTACAATTATTTGACTGCAGCCCTGTAAGAGTCTGGTGGAGAATCAGCAGCGTCGCGTAAATTCCAGCACTCCACGCTAGGAGAGAATAGTAGAAAGGAAGAAATCTCACTGCCAATTGCCAAGGCACAGCGTGGTCAAACTACAAGCAACTACTAAATTCGCCCACAATCCATGTGAATCGTGGAGCCAACTCCCAGCCCAGCCCTTCCTCATCTCCCTCCATCGGCTCACTCCTCCCATGGCCGCTGTGCTCGCCTCAAACCCACCTCAACCCCTCTCCAAAACCTCCTTCCCCCTCTCGTCCCCATCCTCGCCACGCCTCCCCTCCCACCTCCGTCGCTCCCAGCGCCGCCCCACCCGCCCTCCACTCGACCCGCCGCCGACTGGCCCTTGGAGCAGCGCCTCGAGGAGTCCCTCGCCGTGCTCGACCTCATGGACGCCCAGTCCATCACCCGGACCCGCCCTCCTCTCCGCCCTCCTCAACGCCTGCGCCGACGCCCGCAACCTCCGTCTCGGCCGCCTCGTCCACGACAGGGCCGCCCGTGCCGGCCTCCAAACCCACCCCGCCGTCGCCAATGGCCTCCTCCGCCTCTACTCCCGCTGTGGCCTCCTCGGCGCCGCCCGCCGCCTGTTCGATGAAATGCCCGAGCGGAACGTCGCCACTTGGACCACCGCCATCGCAATGTACCTCCATGCCGGCTTCCCCCGTGATGCCATCCAACTATACTGCTCGATGACCGCCGCCGCCGCCAACACCGGAGTCCGGCCTAACGCCTTCACTTACACCATTGCTTTAAACTCGTGCGCTAGCATTGGAGATGTCGAGCTCGGCATCAAAATTCATGAGGAGATCAAAAAAGGTGGATGCGAAATGGATGATTTGTCATCGTGGCACTGATCGACATGTACGCAAAGTGTGGCCGTGTCGACCGTGCTGGTGAGGTGTTCGACAAAGCTCAAATCAAGACAGTCGAAGCTTGCACCGCGATGATCGAGGGGTACAATAGAAATGGCAAGGCCAAGGAAGCCATGGATGTCATCAGGAGGACATTGCAAAATGGGAGGAGGGATGGCGAGGTGGCTAGTAGGTTGGGGTTTGCAACGATGATCAGACCATGCGTGGCCGAAATGGCACTGAGACAGGGGCAGGAGATTCATGCCCACATTATCAAAATGGGGCATCAGCCGGGTGGAAAACTCTAGGCGCACTGGTAGAATTGTATGAGAGGTGTGATAAGATGAATATCGCCTATCGAGTTTTCGACAACATGGGAGCGAAAGATTTATGCTTGTGGAGCAGAATGATGGTCGGGTTCGTGAGGAATGGGTTGTGTGAGGAAGCCTTGAAGCTTTACCTCAGGATGGCATGTTTAGATATTGGAATGGATACTTTTGTGGTTTTCCAGGCTATCAAGGCGTGTGTTGGGGTGTTGGGTTTGGAAGAAGGGAAGCAGATGCATGGCAGAGTCATCAAACTTGGTCACTTGTTGGAAGGTTCTGTGATTGGTGGTCTTGCTGAGCTTTATAGTGAATGCGGAGAGAAGGAAGAGGCTTACAAGCTACTGAACCAGAATAACATCTTGCACAGATAGGCTTGTTTGATGGAGATCTTGCAAGAGGTGCCGCATAATATTTTCTTCGCAAATGGTGGAGAGGATAGAGCATCACCAGGCTAAAAAATCAAACTATTTGATGGCCTAATCGGAGGAGATGTATTGATTCTTGAATCTCTTGTTCAGCTTCAAACAAATTACGCACACCTATATTATGTGGTGACAAAAGATACTCTAGTTTGGTGGAGGAGCAAGGAAATTCAGGATTATATGTAAATATTTGCTTTTTCCTTTTAAGCGTGTCATCATACCTTGAACAGTTTCCAACATATTTTGTTGCTCAGATGTTCCTGCCAAGCTGGTAAAATTTGGTGAGAGTTTTACCAAATACCGGAGTTGAAACCTTACCTTCGCCTGCGTTGGCGTGGTGGAAGGGCTATGAAGCACCTTTATTTTTTAGTCCCTTCCTCACGAAACATTTCAATCAAAAAGTCCTTGACCTTATTCCTGCGGCTAACTTTCTCAGCCACTTACTGCAAAGGTGAGGGAATGTTAACCTGTCATGTGATGGACTCAGCTAAATAAGCAACTCTGTTTCATCGAACCTGACCCAATCTAAGAACTCTCCAGTTCACCGTACATTATCTTTGAACCATTATTTCATATGCTGCTTGCAATCTCTAAACGAAATGATGAAGGCATATTTGAACTAATATTAGTAGTAAAACCTTATCTAATAAAGTCTTGCTATACCTGAGTCATCCCACTTTAAGCAGGATACGCAGCAAGGCAGTTAGATTAATGAACTCAAAATGGATAGTTCAGACTTTGGACTAAATGAATTATTAATACAAATAAATGGAACAATTACATGGAGAGTGACATCTAGCAGGAATACACAAGCATCGATCTTAAATGATTGGAGCAAATAAACAGGATGGAGAAGACATGGAGACCATTTATTTCAAGAGCAGTTGGGTCCAGAAGTTGAGCATGGCCCCATTCGGGAAATTCAAGCGCTACGAGAGAACCTCAGCAGTCATTCGATCAACGGATAGCTCCGTCAGACATGCTTACGAAATACACTTAAGAAGACCAATAGATATCTTTAGAATAGATTCAACATGTCTGGTACAATTTATGACCTCTATACAGTAACAGAAAACCATTGTTTCAGAAATGAACTTTTGGTACTCTCGAGCAAGACGGAAGAACGACCAGAATGTAGATTCCGTCTAGAGATTTGAATATGAACATTAAATTAAAAATAAAGGCCTTGCTACATGT
Source organism: Elaeis oleifera (assembly GCA_000441515.1). NCBI lineage: Eukaryota > Viridiplantae > Streptophyta > Magnoliopsida > Arecales > Arecaceae > Elaeis > Elaeis oleifera. The sequence continues at coordinate 13,698 of KE505213.1, read as the reverse complement.
ATAAACTCTTGGTTGAGGGAAGGCATCTGAATTTTGGTAGAAAAGTTAAATAGGGAATATTATCTAACCATTTAGTTTCTTAGGAATATAAAAACCTGGAGGCAGCAGATGGAACTACAGTCAGGACTTGATGATCACAAGATTAAAGATGACAACAACCCTGACTCGAAGCACGACAATGTCAGTGTCAAAAAAAAAAAAGCAAAAATAAAACTTACAGAGCACAATTTCAGACAAAATACAATGGTCTAGGAGAACAATGGACCGAGTCTATTACAAAATATCACTTTACTAGTCAATCAAAACTAGTCTCATTACAAACAACATTCAATTTAATTTCAACATAATTAGTTGTTCATATAAATCAATTTTTTAAAAATTTGATACTTTCTAAAAATGGACAGGCCAATTCAGGGTAAAGTATTTGCAGAACAATAAAAACCCTAAGGGTTTAGATACCTTAACAATTTCAAGACTATCTCATTTCCATCATAAGAATGAAATGCAAATATCTGCACAACATTAAAAAAAAACATATTGAGACGATAAAATCTACTACTTAGCTCTATGCAATATATGTGTTAACCTTGTAAGAAAATAGTATATATAGCACATAGATCAGCAACAAGAAAGTCATTGGCAAGTGATGGACTTAGAAAAGACAGTAAACTAAAATGAAACAGACAGCATTTCTTCACGCTTAAGTCTTAGATATCCTTGTCTAACACATGACTTATAGACTCCTCATGGCAAACCTAATGTGCAGAACTACAGAACAATAAACATGCTAAATGCAATCCATATGCAAAATTCTATGAAGCCTCATGCACAAAGGCAAGTTCAGACCAATAACATCATCAGCGCAGCCTCCTAGCTTCTCTTTCAGACTCAAGAAGGTAAGGACATCGCCTTCCCTAACAGGGCCCTTCACATTACGCATGATCAGGCGGTTCTGGTCATCCAGAAATTTGACCCTAACCTGGGTCACTTGACCTCTTGACCCAGTTCGTCCCATAACCTTCACCACGACTGCAAGCTTCACTTGAGTATCCATCCTGCACATGCAGATAAGAACAAAAACATTCAGGTTAAGTGAATGCAATGAGGTTGGAAATCACTTAAAAGAAAGGAGAAAAAGCATTAAATGCTTCAATAAATCATTAGAGCAAGAATTCCTTTATCAACATCCTGAGGCTTCTGCTTGAGCCAAAGGATGCAGCACAGAGCACTGATAAAGACAGCAAATAGATCAAATTAATGTCGAGTGATAAGGTAACGCCTGCACTCTTTCAGAATCGTACTGATACTATGAAACACACATCATCAATTAATTTGTGACTTTATGAGCATCTGATCATCTGCAATTAAGTTGTGCCAGTCCAGTTTACAGCATATAAGAAATGCAGCTGATCATGAACCATCAAAAGATTGGCTAGCAATTTATAGATTCATGGCAAAAGCATCATCTTGAGGATGGCATAAAGTAGATCCAGTTCTATGATTAATTTTAGATAAGCATCTCCTTCTCCTTACCCAACATGAAGAGAAGATAGACAGTGATGCACAATGCAGACATCTGACACATATTGAATCGGTTCTCCTTCTCCTTACCCAACATGAAGAGGAGATAGATAGTGATGCACAATGCAGACATCTGACACATTGAATCCATTCATGTCTAAGGCAGACTAAGGGAGCAAAGGGATGACATTGGGCCTGAACGAAGGTCAGTTTTAGGAAGCAAATACAGATCAAGAAAAAAATCTGCCGATATCATCAAAATCTAGGCAGATTTCAAAAGGCTCGATATCAAGATCAATTAGAGATCCTATTCAATCAGGATGAAATTATTCTACAACCACTTTCCACATTTGTATTAGATCATATCGTAGCAGATTAAGTAGAAGATTATTTTCGACAATTATTTCTTTATTTGTGAAGTATCTTAACTTTTTAGTAGGAAATGAATGTGGATGCATTCATGGATCGGCCCAAGAGATCCTACAACTATAAATAGGATGCCTAGCCATTGTAAAACCATACTGAATTGAATGAAATTTTTAGTTCTCTTCTCAATTGTTCTGCAAGTTTGAGAGTTCTTTACGATTGCCTACTCTTATTCTGCTACTCCATTGTTTAGGTAGATGTTCTTCCTCAAGGAAAGATCACCATGTGCACTATTTTTGGTACTAGAGTGATTCAGGTTCGTCTATGGTGTTTTACATCGGCATTGAAGTCATGGTTCTCATTGAAGCAGCCGCAACATCCCAGTGCCAAAGACTAATCCAAAAGACATAAAGATCCAACGGTTATGAGAACAAATAGTGCAATTAGAGGTGGGGTGTGATCATGCAATTGGTCATGATTGCTGCCCTATACGATCGGAATGGAAGGATGTACTATCAAATAGAACTTCCAAGCACCTCGTCAACCCTTTCTACCACTATGTTCTAAATCAAGGGCTGGTTTGCCTTCCTCTACTTGATGAGTTTGGCAAGACAATCCATGTTTACTGAGTTTTATGAGAAGCTAAATCCAAAAGACGTCCCCGACTAGATCACCAACGTTGAGAGGCCTATGAAAGGCCCTGAAATTATGAGGCTATGCATCTATCTAGTAAGAGATTATCCAGCACTCTAGAGCGAGTATTGGAAAAATGAAGATCACTTATTGCCCAAAGATGAAGAACATCTATGCTGCCACTTCCTTCAAGTGGATCTCTTTCGCTCTATTAATATGAATCTTAGACAACATGAAAGGAGCATCACCAACTACATGGACGAGTTTTCAAAATCTCCACTATAGCATGCTCGTATAAGGCAAAGGAATTCGTGTAGCCCATTATCTCAATGGCTATCATGTTTCGATCAATGATGAGATTGATGAATGATGCCTATCACAAGGCATTACATGCTGAAAGGAAATTGAGGGCTCAAACCCTTTACTGTCTCTCCATACAAAATAGGGTCATGAGATAATTATCTCCAAATATTGTATTATTATTTCTCAATTGGTAATACTTGCATTGACAGCATGTGATGTCATGTCACACCTATAGATGTTTGTCACATATTATTAGGTCATCCTTGGCAATATGATCAAGAGACCATGCATAATGAAAGGAGCAACACTTATACCTTTAACAAAGATAGAGTAAAGATTATTCTCAGACCCAGAAGAATAGAACAACTTCCAAGAGAAGAAAGATATATCATTATTCAGTACCAAGGGCTTCCTTAAAGATGACAAGAATTCAAGCTTTCACCTGAAGGACAAATTCTCTCCAGCCTGGGAGTATGATGCATATCGTTTTGTAGAGTTAATTCAGATTATGAAAATAAATCTTGGAAATATGATCAAAGAAGGCTGATATCATCAAATGTAGGCAGATTTGAAAAATCAAGATAAATTAAAGACCCTATCCAATTATGAGGCGATTATTTTGCAATCACTTTCCATATTTATACTAAATCACATCTTAGCAGCTTATATGGGAGATTCTCTTCTACAATTATTTCTTATTTCTAAAATCTCTTAGCTTTTCAGCAAGAAATGAATGCTACATTCACAGGTAGATTCAAGGGATCCACCGACTATAGATAGAGATGCTAGCCATCATAAAAAGAGCATCTTCAATTGAATGAAATTTCCAATTTTCTTCTTCAATATTGTATGAGTATTACAGTCCTTTATTGTTGCTTCTTCCTCCTATCTTGCTGTTCCATTATTAGGTAGATCTTCTTCCTCTAGAAGAACAATCACCATGTGCACTAGATAGCCAACCCTCCATAGCCTGATGCAAGCCAGTATATGATGGTCACTGGATAGCTTTTAAGCCATATCAAACATGAAGGCAAGAATTTAAGGTGAGCCATAAACCCCCTCTCTTCCCCTTCTTTTTCTACATATAACTCCATCAGTTTACTTAGTTCTATCCTATTAGGAAGCACCTAATTTAAGTAATAGAGGAAGCTAGACAAGAAAAGCTCTTCAATCTCTCAAGTTGAGCTATATTATTCTTTGGTCTTTGTCATTCTATTTACACTCTTTCACTGTTTTGATCTTGTTTTAATCTTCTACATAACATGATTCAACTGTTTGTTGGAATGCCTCCTACATATGTTCATGGCTTTTCTGTAGTCAAATCCCAATTTACTAATCCTCTTTTGGTCCCTGGTATTAGTTAAGCATCATGATACATCATGAAAACATAAAGTTGTATCAAATATGAAGTCAGGAATCATTAATACTGAAATCAATGGGTGAAAACCAGAAAAACTATAGACATGTGCAGCACCCAGTTAGCATGAACTATATCTATATCTACCTTTTCTGTATGCAGGATATCTATAGCTTCAACAATTACTATTGTTCATGATTATCAATGCCATTATTTGTAATAAGCTATTAGAATATGCACAAACACAAGCAAAATCTAAATTCCAATCAATTTGGAATCAATTTCTTAGAATAGGTTTCATGTTATGAATGTGGCTAAGACCTATGCCAAATCTGACATCAAGCTTCCTAAATGAAAAATTCCTAACTGGATCTGTTGGATGGGAGGGCTACTTAACATAAATTATGTGTGATCCTGCTATTGAATTTCATAAATTCCAATAAATACAGATGATGCAACCATCCACTAGGTAAGACAGAGAGCCTGGTTGAGCCTATTATGGACCCTAAATTGGCTGGAAGTTACAGATAGCAGCCTTCTATTTGCTTTTTACAGAAAACAATCCTCTTAAGGCAATATTTCATTTGTAGATACTTTTGTTTAAGGAACCGGAAGATATAGCTAAGCACATACAGACTGGTTTAGTTCATATGATATGGCATTTATCATGTTTAGGATAATAATTATTACAAGTATTTATTCTTTAAAAAATTGTTACCTAAGATTGATTTAATTGGGTCCTTCTTAATCTTATAAACTTGGGGAATGATCCTATGTACTAAAAAAAATTGGACTTGAATTCTTTATGAGAAAAAAAGAAAGAGAGAGTTCAGTCTCATTTCTATTCCCATTCTCTACTACTAAATTCTTTCCACTCATTTTCATTTCAGCCTCGGCTACTTCTTCCCTGTATTCATCTGCAATAGATCTAGGCCAATATCTGATCATATCTGATCCATTGCATTACAGAGACCAGCCAAAGAAACCCAATATCCCCTTTCTTAATCCCTATTTAGGTACAATCTTTATAATATTAAATCCTCACCCTAGTTTTCATCATCACTTCATTGAATTCATTTCCGTGCTTTACTTGACATCTGAATACGGGTTTTAACCACAAAGCCCTGGATGTTGTCTTTTAACCTTTCCACTCTTCAGCCAACAACCATGATAGATCATACCAATTATTGTTCTCGACCATCAGGAACATAAAGTTCATCAATATACCTAGATGTTTTCACTTTATTCTTGGTTATGTTCCATTGTGAAAACAGCAAGCTTAACAGTGCTTCTACCATGAAGTTTTGCAAGAGTTATAGTTTCTTTGTAATATTCATATGTCTAATCTTAAGGGGTCACATTAGGTGATATGGTTATAGTTTGAACATCATGTTAGCAATACTTTACTATATAATTAAGACTGATACCAAGAAAAGGGTTGTACTAACAGAAAAGTTGCACTTCTTCCTCTTTATAGCCTACCACACAGCAGTAGCAGTACTATAAATATCACCAATGTTACATTAGCAATAAACATAGCCAAACTTGCACATATGTTTTGAAACGGTCCATCTAAATTGAAAGACACCAAGAACTTAGTTGCATTTTAAAAAAAATATAAATGTAATATATGTTTAGCGAATCAGGTATCATTTATCAAAAATGTGACCATTCTCACAGATATCATTTGTCATGCCCTGAAAATATCTTTGGTATCATGCCACAGAACAGCTAATAATAATTTGATTACCATCAACAATGCATATACAATAATTTGCTACTGCAAGTAACAGAAGTTTAAAGTTAAATAGCTCATAATAAGAAATCTCATGGCAACCTCCACATAAAGCCATATTGCATTCCGTCCAGTGAATGTGTTATCCAGTGGTCCAAAGCCAAAAATGATGATAATTTAGGATCCTCTCCAAGAAATTATTTTTATAACAAAGCACAAGTTATGGCTAAATCCATCCTCCTGAATTCAATTTATATTTTCTTCTTAAATGCCAACTTAGATATTACAATAATTTACAATCCTTCTATAGTATAACATTTTCAGCACTGACACCATATCCCATTTTCTTGAATTCTGTTTTCGTAAAATAATATTTTCTTGAATTCAAAAGTAATATTTGGATATGGTATTCTGTCTCCTAACCATCCCCTACCCGCCTAAACCAAGAAATAAAAGAAAAGAATTCATACAATCAGGAAATGCAGTTCCTCATAAGATGGAAGTTCACGACGCAAAAAAGCTGAAAAGCATTTTTCTCTTGGACATGGTATGAGAAAATCACAACATTCTGTGAAAAGCGGAACATATTTTACGTTAATTCTCCAATCTTTTCTCAACATCACCAATTAACTTACCGCAAAACATGATTAAAGAAGGGATAAAGTTCCACAACCAAAAAAAAAAAAAAAAAAGATACAAGAAT
>KE505212.1:478428-489508 GCA_000441515.1 Elaeis oleifera | reverse complement strand
TGCCCTCCCTTGTGCACCATTTATCTGGATAAAATTGGTTAGTTGGCCATTCAAATTCAAAGGATGTTTGAATTTGAATGGGCAACCAACTAATCCATGCGCCACCCACCTTATCTTGTGCGCCCCTTGCTTTACACAAGAAAGAGTTTCTCGTGTAAACTCTCTACGCACAAAGAAGCCACGCCTCCTCCCTTCTCTCGCTCAGAGTGGATAAGGATGGATTGGTTTGCATTTGAATTCAAATTAATTTGAATTCAAGTGAGCAACCACCTATCTTTATCCTCTCACACGGATAAGACGCGTCTTGCGTTGTTTTAAAAAGAGAAGAAGGTGGGGCGTGCGCAACATCTGATCTAAAAAGAAAAGTGGGTGTGAGGAAGGTTTCTGCATGGTTTTGAAAAGTTCAAAAATTCAGAGAGGAAGAAAGAAAGAGAGTGGGCGCAGGTCTTCTGTGAGTACCCTAGGGTTTCTGCCTAGGGTTCGGGAAGTAAGAAGGTGAGCTACGAGTTTTGTGAGTCCATCAAACTTCAGAGAGATCTTCATCAACCTCTCTACTATCTCTGCTGACGATTCGGAGTATCCGAAGAGTCAGCAGATATCGATCGAAGGAGTTCGATCAGCATCGACCGTCGAAAGGGTTCTGCGATGAACTAGTATTCGTGAGGAGCCGATCAGATCGGGAGCTTCGTGTGGATGATCCACGGAGGCCAGACATACTGTGTGGCTACATTACGATGATCGGACCTTTTCGACGACGATCAGACTGCGGTGATCTACTACCCGCACAAAAGTAATGTGTTTGAACATATAATAGTAAAAGGTTTACTGTAAAATTTAATTTTAAATTTAAATGCATGCTATATATCATATTTAGATTCTAGTGTAGGGTTAATATATACTAATTAATTAAATTAATTAATAATTTTACTGTAAAATTATAATTTTAAAAAAATTTAAATTACCGTTTTACCCCTGCACTGAAATTCACTTCAGCTGACACAAGAAGGAGCATGATAGGATATATTTTTATCATTGACGGGATAGCAGTGAGCTAGATTTCACAACTGCAGAAGATCATGGCTCTTTCTACCACCGAGACAAAGTATGTCGCAATCACAAAAGCCAGCAAAAAGATAATTTGACTACAGAATTTACTGAAAGGATTGGATAGAGAGCAGAGTTGCAGTGTACTAGTCAATGACAGTCAGAGTACTATTTATCTTGCGAAGAATCCTATGTTCCATGAGAACAAAGCACATACAGCTGAAATATCACTTCATCAGGGTATTACTTGAAGATGGAAGCTTGTCACTGGAAAAGATTCAGGGTTCAAAGAATTCAGCTGATATGCTAACCAAGATAGTCACTACAGAGAAATTGGGGTTGTGTATGGCCTCAATTAGCCTCTGAAGCTAGTTGAATGGAGGCATCACACAGAATACTAATTTATGTTTTGGAAGTTTATTTTTTTCTATTTCAGGTGGATGCACATTTGGATGTCTTAGTCTCTGAGTGAGAGGGTTGTTGGGTGGTGGAGCCTAATCTACCCAAACTGGATATAATCAAGACCCAAGAAGCCTAGCAAGAAGTCCAAAAGCAAGGAGCCCATATGAAAAAAAAAAAAGAAGAAGGCCCACAGAAGGGCTGGCCAGCAGCAGGCCCAGCCTAGGCGGGCGCAGCCTAATGCGAGCGCATGCGGGCCAGTGCATGTGGGCCAGCCCACTTCACGTGGTCCATGCACAAGGCATGGATCGACAGGCATTTCCCTCTTCTATTTTTCACAATCCACTGTGGACCGAAGGACATTTTCCATCTGTTTCTTGCGGCTCATGGCTATTTTTGTGGACCGACTGTGCGATCTGACGATCATTAGAGCTCCCGATCATGATTAGACAGTCCAGAGCTGATCAAGAGTGTTTAGGCATGCGGATGAGTGAGATCTAATGCGATCCAATGGCCAAAACTTGATCTGCTACTTGATCAAATGGTCAAGAGTTATTTAGAGTTGTAATCGGAGTCTTAACTCCAATCTAAAGTGGATTTGGGCTTTTAAAAATCCTATGGTGGTGGTTTTTGTGTAACGTGACAGAGAGTCCAGAGAGAGGTAACAGAGAGAGTCTGTGAGATTTTGAGATATTTTCTTTGGGGATTTTCTTGAGATTTTTGAGAGCTATTGTAAGGGATCTTCTTCCAAGAGAGAAGAGATGTGTTCACAAGAGAGAGAGAAGAAAGGTTTCTTCCAAGAGAGAAAAAAAGAAGGCATGCAAGGCTAGAGAAAGGGTTTTCTTCTAGGAGGCACCACCTGCAGTAAGAGAGAGGTTTTTCTCTTATTTTCTTCTTCTATTTTACCCCTATAAATCTCTTGCTATTATATAAAGGAAAATATATATTCTGTGTGGTCGTGGACATAGGAGCAAGAGACTCCGAACCACATAAAATTCCTTATATTTTGTTTTGTGCTTGTATATTTTTAGTTTTCTTCCTTTCTTCTGTGACTATCGTAATCTGTTGCGCATTACTTCTCAACACCTGAGGCACCCTCGATCTCTCTAAGACCCTCCTAATCTCCCTGAGATATCTTTGGTCTTCCTCAGACGCTCTACTGCACGCTTTGATATCCTCGGTCTCCTTGAGATGCCCTCGATCTCCCTGAGACCTGTTCTCAGTCTCCCTAGACACCCTTGGTCTCTCTGAGACACTCTGCTGCACACTCTGATATCCTTGATCTCCCTGAATCCCGCTCTCGATCTCCACAAGTCGTCAGGCCTCCTTTATAGAGCCAAAATCCACTCCAGATCGAAGTAACAGTACTGATCGAAGTCCAAAATTTTCTGACCATTCGATTGCTTCCGCACGCTACTTTGAACCATCCGATCACGCTCCTGCCCACCTGATCACATCTGCGCAAGCCTCCCAGCCGTCGAGTCTCGTTCGCATGCCTTTTGGCCGCTGGATCGTGCATAGAGACCTCATGCACCATGTTTTTGCCTCATGGACTACTCCAGTTCACGACAGGCACGTGGACCGCAACTTCCCATGCAGTCCATCATGGACCATGCCAAATCAGTGCTCCCCATGCACCGGGCTCACGCTTGGGCTGCGTGCCTGCCTGGGCCTGGGCCGCATGTCTCGGGCATAGGCCACGCATCCCGAGGGCCTATGCACGCCTGCAGGCCCACCTTGCTATAGGTCTACATGCGCCGCATCTCCAGGCCTATTTTTAGGCTCTTCGTATCGTGCGCTGCATGATGGACTTCTCCACATCTGAATTTTCCTCCTATGGATCGAATTCGAGGTGCCAAATCCAACAATCTTCATATTGACTCGACATTCGGCCTCCATCTGACTCTGAAAGCTTCTGTATGATCTTGCCCCCATGTCCTGGGGCAAACATCTACTACTCATGGATGGATAAATATGAGAGTCGAGCCAGATCACTCGATCCCATCTCTGTTATGTGCTGTGACCTACCTGACCTGAGACCTGCTTGGAGTAACCTTCTGGAGACATCACCTATCATCATCCTAAGTTTCCATCTCGTGCCCGATTCATCTCCACCTAGAGCTCCATCTCGCACTAAGCTCCCACTGGCATCTTCCATCATTGACGGCTCCTCCTTGCATAAGAGAGCATCGATCAATCCTTCATGATTGATCTCCACCTTGATTGCACCTGTCTTCTCCATCTTTTTCAATCTCGATCAACGCTACCGAGACAACCTAGCTCCACCTGGCTCTGATACTAAATTATTGATCAACACCGCTGCAACCTGGACAACACCTCCACCTAATATCAATCACGCATCCTGGTACCACCTGGCTCTGATACCAATTATCAGTGATCTGATATCACTTGTTACAATAGAAAGAAAGAAGAAATAGGACAAACATAATCAAATATGTGGATCAGCCCAAGACTTGTCTCCATGAGGTATGCAAGCTTTTCTATGAGAAAGAAACAAATACAAGAGGAGACACACTCTCAACTCTAATATACCTCTCTCCTCTCTCTCTCTTATTCTCCATGCCTCCCTCTCTCTTGGAAAAACCCTAACCGCCCCTAGGGTTGAAGGTGGACACCCAAACCCTAGCACCCTAATCCCTAGCGCCTAGATCTTGCTGCTTCTCTCTTTGTGGCTGCCATCTCTTGCTTGGATGCCCCTTCTCTGTTGATTTGTTGCTGGTTCCAGATCTCTACGCCTTAAGAAAGATCCCCAACAGATAGATGGAAAGAGTTTCTTATTCTAGTACCATAGGGAGCTAGATGTATGCCATGATGTACACAAGACTAGATATCTGCTTTGCTGTTGAAATGATGAGTAGATATCAATCAAATACAGATCTGACACATTAAAAAATAGTTAAAAGAATCTTGAGAATCTAAAAGGCATTATAAATTATTCATTATGTTATCAAGAAATGATCTGTAACTTATTGACTATACTAATGCTGATTGGGGAGGAGATTTGGATGAGAGAAAATTAACCTCTAAAAATATCTTCTTATTAAATAATGGTTCTTGGAATAATAAGAAGCAAGCATATACTGTTTTGTCCACCATGGAAGCTGAATTTATGGCATCTTCAGCGATAGTGTAAGAAGCTGTGTAGCCTAGGAGATTTGGAGATTATTAAAAATGCTGCTAATCTAGTACTGATAAATTGTGATAGTCAAGTAGCAATTGCTTTTATCAAAGACCTCAAATATCATTGTAAGATAAAATATATAGATACCAAGTACAATTATATAAGAGACATAGTGGCATGAAAGAAAGTGAACATACAATACATATCTATGCATAAATGGTTGCAGATCCCTTTACCAAATCCATATCTAGAGATGTATTTGTAGGATATATGAGATCTCTTAGATTGCATAGATCATGATGTGATTTTTCAATATATGCTTTAATATAATATATTTTTCATTTGATGTTCATCAAAGAATGATATTTGTTCTTCATTTAATTAATATCTAGAGATACTTGAGATAGTATTATATTATCTTTTCTTATCATACGCATGTGGATATTAAATATATTTAATATAAAAATATATCAGATAGATAGAGATTGGCCTTCTCACATGGGTAATTATCTCTATCACTATGTTGTGTACAAAGATAAGACAGTTTTAAGCAAATACATAATATTGACAATAGATAGCTCAAGCTTAAAACATATGTCATCTTGATAATAAACAAATGAGGTCACTGTAATAATAATTGATCTTGTGACCGAGGTGGATAGCCCACAATCCACCTAATCTGTCTAAATGTTAGATGTGAGTTCTTGGTTCGAAGAAGAGAAATTAAATAAATAATGGAAGAACTCAAGTTAAACACTATGATATGTCTAAACTATCATCTGTATAGTATTCATTTATGAAGATAAGACATACGCGCCATGAGAAAAAGAGAAAATACCATAGCACGTGATTCATACGATATGTGTAAAACTCGACCAATAAGGGTAATGAGAGTGTGGATCCCTGCTTCCTCATTGTATGAGACCCTTGAGGCAAAAATGACCTCAAATATAAGTACGCTCAATGATTTTTTGCTATTTTCTGAAATTTTAATTTAATAACTGCTATCTTAGTATGTTACCAATAATCATAAGTGGTTCGATTTAATAGAACATATCTAAAAAAATAGTTAAATTGGAGCCAAGAAACTCTAGTGAGAAAGAAGACTATTTTATTCACATCTTTACTTGTATTCACCGATCGACCTATTATGTTGCCTATGAGCAATAGTACAAAATTATGAATATAAGATGATAAGAGATTAAGTATATTATATTATATATATATATATATATATATATAATTAAGTGATCAAAAATACTTAGATCGATATAAGAAAATGAGTCTAGAGTACAAGCATACATTTTCTTCTTAATAAGTTAAGCTGTTATACACTCCTAATAGATATATAACAATGAGCTCTCAAATAACATTATGCTGATCGTACAAGCTATTTGCTAAGTATAAATGTACCGAGAAAAGAGATTGATTTGTGTGAGGATAATATTGAGCCCATCATATATGAGTGGGAGATGATCATAGAAAATAGATTTGGGTTGGCATCCATGATGGGCTAACATAGTTCAGCCAATTTCTAATAAGACTACTAAGATGCAGTTATATTTATGACCTCCCACTCCTACATCGATTTCTTTAAAAAAAAGGCAAAAACTACTTTTTAAGATACCTTTCATAGAAACCTTTTGAGATATCCTCCGTAGAAAGAACTTTACTTAGAATAAACCTCTTTGTGTAGAAGCATCTGGCCTATGGAAAAGGATTGTTTTTCATTTGTGATTGCAATTGGAACTAGCTGATAGAACAATCTGATCTGACACTATAAATATAAATCTTATTTTATCTTATTTTATCTTATTTTAATTCTAACATAATTAATAAGAAATTTGAACAAAAATATTTTGTGAATTAACAAAGAATATCAAGGCAAAATATGTAGAGATCAAAATAATGCCGATTTGCTATAATATGAAGAGCTAAAGTAGAGCAAACCCTCTATATGTGAATTCCTACTCTAAAATGATGATTTATATGATCTGGAAATAATAGGGCTTTAATGGTAGGAGTGCCTCTATCAAGGTTGCAATGGTGGAGTCGCTTGTAGCGCATGGGTTTCACTTAGGGTCGTTTTGTCCTCCATAGGTTATAATATAAAAGAATAAGTTTATTGAAGTGACATTTTGTGTATGCACTTTTTGTAGTTGTTTGCTTTGATGGTTTAGAAGTCACTTTGTTATTTTGTTGTTTGATTTGTAGCAACTCAGTAGAACATGACATGACTTCTAGTCAATTCTAATGTTTAGTAATCTTGAAACTTTTAATTAGTTATCCCAAAGCCAAATGTAAGATTACCTCATCACAAAGTTTCCTCTTTAGCTTTCTTTCTCAACAAGCATTATCATGAACTTACAAACTTTTTAAAAGTTAGAATCAATAAATGATATAGGATAATGTAAAGGGATAGATTTTACGATGTCTAAGATCGATGATGATATGCACAAATGTTTAAGTCAAAAATTGAAAGTAAATGATGCTTGAAAACTTTTCATTTAAAAATCTTGACATATAGGTAATGTGGTCTTACTAGAATGGTGGTTTAGAAAGAAAAGGCGAGGTCAAACTTGGATTATCTAAGCAATTAAAACACTATTCTATTGATAAAGAAACCTTGTAGGAAACTTTTTTTTCAAGAAGATGATTATGATGTCAATCTTTTTTATCACTTGATTGGTACCTTCAAGTACGGATAAGCTCTTCAAGTCCAATTAGTTGTAAATCACCAAAATGCTCTCTTACGCAGGGACTTGAGAAACTCTTTACAATCCATATTTAATAATAAAAGAGTGGATAAAGTCTTAGATAAGATGCTGCTAAAGGAGTGACAATAGCTTTTCAAATTCAGGATATTGATTTTAGACGGATGAATAGGTTATTTTGGATTTAAATAATAGGAGAGGAGAGAAAAAGGACAAGGGTAAACACACACTAGACTAGCTATCTTAGGGATTTGAGAGTTTAGTGGCTAGTGTTTATGGTTTATTTGCAGCAAAGGTGGAGAAGTAGCTTTAAATAGACAATAAAAGATAGAAAGTAGGATAAGGAGACGAAGGACGAAAAAGATAATCTACCGTGACTCAATCTAGTAGGCCTCATACTTGGCATCACATGACAGAACTTCCACATAAAGAAACCTGTTTCATTCATCAATAATACATGAAACAATATGGGGCCCTTCATTAAAATATACAAGCTAGCCCTCATACCCAAGTTAACTATGGCTCAAGAAATTTGGTTATAGACCAAGTAAACTAAAAGTATAATTAAATAAAGTTATTTGGCACTCAAGCAAGTGACTTTACTAATATGTGAGGGGACTGGATGGCCGAGTAAACTTCAAACAGAGTAAAAGTCACTCAATGCTCAAGCAAATAAGCTAACTTAATATAGAAAATAACAAACATTACATGGATCTAATTACTGAGTCGAAAATAAGATTACGGCCCCATAAGACTTGAAGACTTTTTATTTGGTCTTCGTTGTATATAAAAGCTCCGAGTTAGCTAAGGCACACCCATTTGCAATCTACATTTTTATTTCAACTTTGATGTTAGTCAATAATTCTTGAACCCATATTGGTCTCCATTATTCCTCCTTGGCTCGTGAGAATCACCTTTGGCAAATGAGTGCTATGGTGCAAGTCATATAATTCAACGTTAAGTATATGAAGTCTACCTAAGTGATCCACATATAATACTCAATGGGTCATCCTTGCAATATTATAGGATTTTGCTGATCAATAAACACCACCTTGAGAGCAACTTATTCAGCCATCTAGGATATCTTTAATCTTCTCTCTCTTCTTAAGAAAGAAGATGATGGTGGTATAGAAGGGTAGATAAATTAGCAGATGCTCGTGGGGTGGTGAAAGAATAAGTAATAGCTAGAAGTCAACCCAGGATTAAAGGTTGCCTCCTTGTAGACGATGAGATTCTCCTCGTTAAATTTGGAGGATTATTCCTATCAGAAGAGGTAACTGTCAAACACAGATATCTACACTAATTTTTGTATAGTTTTGTAGGGATCATGTAATCCTTATGAAGGTACTTAGTGCATGGTTGGTTGAAAGGGCATCCTTGGCCATTCAGTTAATCCATTTTCTATTTATCTCTAGGCCAATTTCATACTTGATAACACCCACTTCAATAGCTCATTTTATGATACATATATCTTTTCATCATGTCTAGCTTGTAATCAAGCCTATTTAGCAAATCTATATATGATCGTGACTATTTTAATAGCTCAGATATTGAGACACATCCTTTAGCTAACATCCATCTTAGGTATGCACAATCTCATTATAATACGTGGGCTCAAATTCCGTTAATAAAACCTTTCCAAAAAAGCTCAACAACTTGTCATTTTAATTCGCCATGCTCCATTGGGTTTACTTTATAGTGTGGCAAGTCTTATGAGGATGACATAGAGACCAAGTCTGTGGTATGATGCATATCTCTTGGTGGTGGGAAAGTTCATCTTGTTTTAGATCTTGAAACTAAAAATGTATCTAATCACTATTGGAGGTAGCTTAGTCCATTATTAATATGCTAGGAGCCAGTCGGGCTAGGTCAATTTTCCATACATCTCTTGCCACACTCAACCCTAGATCGCGAGTCAATGTATCGCGACAACTGCCACATACTCATGAAGAATTTTGTCTACAAGCATACAAGACATCTTAGTACGATATCATAAAGCAAAAACAGAACAAAATTCAAATAATTAATATTCAATTTTAATTCAAATAACTAAATCAAATGACTTACAAAATAATATTTCATAGTCTTACATCAAATTTCAATAAATTCTAATCTAAATAAAAATATCAAAGTCTGTCTCTAGTTCGCTATCTCATAATGAATTTTTGAATCAAGTTAGTCCTCTGAATCTGTAAAAATAATAAAATATAGTATAGCAAACTAAACAGCCCAATGAGCAATATATCCTTGGGCTAGATAAATCAAGAAATAATAATATACTAAAAATAAACATACAAGTTACATCAATTCAAACATACAGCACCAATCAAAATAATATCCATGCAAATTCAGTATTTTTCAAATTTATTTTATTTATAATTATTTTTTTTAAACTATCTTTATACCTCGACAGTCATGAACTATGACCACACTCATATCTAGTGGTTAGGCCAAATAAGCTCAGAATAGATAAGGCGCCAATATATAACCTCCATTGACAGGGTATCAATATACCATCGCATAAGCCCGACGAGCAAAATGTCGGTATATCGACATATAACCTCCACTAGCTAGATGTCGATGCATCAATATTTAATCCTTACTGATAGAACATTAATGTACCAGCATAAAATTTTCATTGGTAGGATATCGATGTGCCAATTTATAACATCCATTGACAGGATTTTGATACATAGTTAAATTGTGAGTTAAAATCTATTACGATTCAAATCTCTCTTTTAGATAAAATCAATTTTGTATGTCCATCAAATAATACACAAAACCACTCAAAATCAAAATCAATCGTTCATAACTCTATAATAGAATCAATATATTCGATAACGCATAAAATAATATTCTATAGTGAAGTAAATTTAATAAATAAATATCATACTTCATATTCATAAATCACAAATAATATAACTCAAAATTCAATAATACAAATACTATATACAACTTGTGATCAATCTAGAAAAAGAGTTGCATTACTTATCTCATAGGTACTCCAACAATTCCACATAATTTCATAAATTTCTTCATAATCTTTTATTCATAAATTATATCACAGCATCCCACTATGAGATATCTTTTTATCGAGATGACTATATCTCTATACAGAATTGAGTTTATTAATTAGAAAAAATATGAATAATTAAGAAAGACAGGATTGATGGATAGTCATACTTAATGATTTTGGTCAATCCAACCATCTAACTTTATTAGATCAAGATCAAATTATGACATAGGTGGTTCAATAGAGATCAAAAGTGATTAAATCAGTAATATTCGATAAGAGTCAAGATGGAGGCCAACACAGTATTCGATGATCAAAGGTCAATGTAATCAAATAACTTCATTTAATCTAAATCACTTAAAGATGTAAAGATTTGATATAGATCAATAAAACTAGATCTCCAGATACTTGACAAAGCTTAGATGGTACAGAGCTATCCGATTAATAAGATGATTCAAAGTTTCTCTATCAGATCAACTCGGATTCAAAGAACAATGCTCAAACTCTTCATTGGATTCATAAATCAAGTAAAGAGAAAATATCAGAGGAGAAAAAATTAATAAAATGGAATTGGGCTGATCAAATGATACTATTTGACATCTCAATCAATCCGATCAAGATAATTTAATCAATTTATGATTGAACTAGTGTACATATAATCCACCAAAATCATGGATAACCAAATCTAGAAGAATATAGTTTAATTAGGGTTGATGCCCGCATGTTGTCCGGCGACCATGGATGAGAACCTTTATCACTAGCACTGGA
>KE505212.1:436907-472788 GCA_000441515.1 Elaeis oleifera | reverse complement strand
TATATATATATATATATATATNTATATATATATATATATATGTATATATATATATATATGTATGTATATATATATATATATAAATTCATCCTAAGAATTATGGTCTATGAAATGATATTTTATAATTCTAGAAGTTTACCAAGACTGACACATTAATTGTTGATAAATCATTCATAAATTTCTCATCTAGCCTTCATTTAATCTTTAATGATCTTCCATTAGATGGATCACTCTAGTAAGACCAATTAATAGGAATTTGAATCCCTAATTCGAATGAGTCGAAAATATAGGGACTTTTAGTTGCATCTGTTTCTCCTGACTTTTAATATGGGCTCCTAATAAATTTACATGGGGTAATTAAGATGTACTAGCCTTCTTTCTCAAATCATCTAAAGACTAAGGATATATGATGGTAGAAAGTGGAGGGTGCTCTTAACTGGAGGCATCTTTTGAATCGGTTCTACTTTCTTCTTAGTAGGAACAAGAAGCTGCTATACTTGTAAAATTTTTTAGACCCAATATATTATCTTCATAGCTTTCAAACAAAAGCTATTATGGAGAAATCTTGAGGATCTTCAATGAGTACAGTGAAATATCAATTTGACACTCTACTTATGTGTGCAAGAGGGCCTAAGAGTTCTTGTGAATTTTTTTAAAATATTTTTTAGGCTTCCAAAAAAAAGTATGACTCCCACTGAAACTATCTTACTTGGTGCACCTAGGGTATATATAGGCTAACACTTTATGCTAGACTATTCTAAGCTAAGAACCACACACTCCACGTAGTTAGATCATGTAGACATTCTAGTTAGCATGTGAGAGCATACTAGTCTAGAGTCTAGTCTACCTTTCCATTGGCAAATCATGCAGACCTTACAGCTATATATTAAATATTATAATAGTTGTCAAGATCTCCACCACTCATAATGCCCAAGAATGAGTTTCCATGCTCATGTAGAGTAGCTTCCATTTACACATGCACCTCCTCATCCAAGCCAAGTAGATGCTAAAGGGAGGCATATGAGATTGTTGGAGTTAACAGAGTGGCTCAAGAAAAGGGAAAGCGAGCAAAATTGTGATAGAAAAAAGATGTGTGTCTATCACCTTCTACAAAATAAAGCTCGAACATTGGAAGCTTATAGATGGAAGGATGAATCACGACTCCTAGTAAGTGCTAAAAGTTTGCCGACTACCTCCACTTGGATTCTTCCTTGGTCTTTGGCACCTTTAGTTAGTTTCTAGATGGAACTCTCAAATTCCTTGAAGCGACTATTAGAATATGTCCTTTTGAGATGGTGTAACTATTTTGCGTTTTGTAGACTGGCTAAAAATATAGTCCCAAGTCCAATGCCTTGTTAGGTTTTCGCCACATGCAATATTCACTTTCCTATTTTTGCCAATAATAACATCTCAAAATTTCGTTGTAGCTAGGCTGTAAAAATGTAGTCTTCAGTCCAGCACTTTTTCAGATTTTCACCGCACCCAATGTTTACCTTTCCTATTTTTGCCCATGACCATATCTCAAATTCTTACTATGTCCTGAGTGCTTTTTTAACCCCAGCACCATTCTAGGTTTCCACCAGGTTACATTTTTTTTTCTTTTCTTTTTCTCTTTTATTTTCCTTTCTTCCTCTTCTTTTTTTTTTTATTTCCTTCTTTTTTATCACTTTGTTAGGGATAATGACCGGCCATGGCTTGCTATGTAGGGCAATCATTATTACTGGTTGTATTCTACCAAATAGGTTGGCAATTAAAATTTATAAGACTCGACTAAGGATTGAAAATACTAACTCATCCTACCTCTTATCAATAGTCATTTAATGTTATAGATCCAATAAAGTACTAATGATTACTCTAAAAATTTTACATATATCCCCTCATAAATATAGCTTATTACATATTTAGTCTTAAACAAATACTATTTGCATATATATATATATCTATTTTTTTATATATAAATTTGCATATATATATCTGTTAGATCATCCTATTTTTGCATGAATATCTCTCCCATTTGACTTTTGGCTGATGAATTTAATAAGTAACTATTTTAAGTATGACATAAATTTATTCCCTTTTGCATTAATATTGAGAAAAAAACTATACGAAATTATGTGTCTTATCAAAAGAAGAATCAAATGTTAAATCTTTAGGGATGTTGATATGAAAAGATAATAATATCAAATTTTACTATGTCCTAAGTGCTTTTTTAACCCCAGCACCATTCTAGGTTTCCATAAGGTTACACTTTCCTTTCCCTTTTCTCTTTTATTTTCCCTTATTCCTTTTCTTTTTTATTTCCTTCCTTTTTTTGACTTTGTTAGGGATGATGACCGGCTATATCTTGCTATGTACGGCAAACGGTTTTCGTGATTATATTCTACCAAAGAGGTTAGCAACTGAGATTTGTAAGACTCGACTAAGGATTGAAATACTAACTCATCCCTACCTCTTATTTATAGTCATTTAATGTTATAGATCCAACAAGGTACTAATGGTTACTCCAAGATTTTTACATATATCCCTCATAAATATAGCTTATTACATATTTAGTCTTAAACAATACTATTTGCATATATATTTATTAGATCATCCTAAATTTGCATGAATATCTCTCCCATTTGACTTTTGGCTCATGGATTTAATAAGTAATTATTTTGAGTACGACATAAATTTATTTTCCTTTTGCATTAATATCGAGAAAAAACTGTACAAAATTATGTGTCTTATCAAAAAAGAATCAAATGTTAAAATATTTAGGGACGTTGATATGAAAAGATAATAATATCAACAATACTCAAAATTATCATTTATTAATGTCATCAGCCAAAAATATAATATATATCAAGGATAACCATGTAAAAATGGGATGATTTGAGAGGTATAAATGCCTATAGTGATTTTCAGAGGGTAAATATATAGAAAGCTATATTTGTAAGGGATATATACAAAAGCATTCAAAGAAAAAAGGTAACATTCTCACAAAAGAACAGTCATATGTCAAAGGAAAGATACGAAACTCTAAGATAATCCTTATCCTTGAATAATCAAGCATTCCTTGTCCTCAAATAATCCAGCATTGGCTGACCAAACTATAGATCAGTTGCCTTCTCAACTGATATGAGATGGCTTGTAAAAGACTTTTAGTCTATGAGATATCTCTGAGAATAGGAATATACTGAAGCCTAAGGTTTCTAAATCCTTTATCAAATTGATAATGACGAGTCCCCATCTATCCAGATGTGAGAAGCATTATAGTGATAAAAAGCAGTGCAAACTCCCTTCCACAATTCTGAGCTCCTCTTTCAGAACCATGGCTACAGCTAAAGATCAAGGAATAGAATACAAAAGTTGCTCCAACTGATCTCTAATAGTGAAGCTAGCTCACCCATGCACCTGAATCCTTGACGGCCCATCAAAATTCACCTTCAAAACTCCAAGGCGAGAGGATAGCCAAATAACCATTATTGAGCCCTAGAGGTACTAGATGATTTCCATATCCATAAAGTAGTAACAATCCTCTTGTAAGGTTGCTTTATTTGAATTTTACCGTACCTGTTCCCAACCCAGCACAAATGATTCTTCTGATACTCTTTTGGCCCTTTTTTATATATACCCTTTCAAATATAGCTTATTGGATATTTATCCTTTGAAAATCACTGTTTAGATATATAACTCTCAAATTATCCTATTTTTATACGGACATCCCCTCAGATTTTTGGCTGACAGCATTGATGAGTAACAGTTATTTATTAGTTTCATCAAGAAAAAAATGTAATAAAGAGGGCATTCATGTAAAATAAGATGATCTGAGTGGCCTACACCCCTTGCGCATACCCACAGGAAAGAAAAAAACATCTACTAGGCCAAGCCTAAACCCTAACCAAATGACAAGGCTTGGCTTAACCTGGACCATACTGGGAAACTAACGCCACTCAGTTTGCAAAATCTAGCTATGGTAGTGTACCATAGCTTTGCATTCACACCTAAACTACCGAACCCAAACCCGAATCAATCCGAACCCAGACCTCCAACAAAAGCCAAACCCAGAACTTTTGCAAAATTCTGGCCCCAGGCCATAGCAGTGGCAATCTGGATTGAGGAGAGCAATGTGTCAACCCCATTGGAAGCAAAAATCCTCTGCAATGGCAAACGGGCTAGGCTCGAACCATGCTACAATAGGCCTGGATCTAGATGACAACCTCATGTCCAACCAAACCTAGAACCAAAGCCTCAAGCACAAAGCCTGGCCCATCTTATCCTTGACCCAACTCTAAGCCCAATCAATCCCAGAAGAGCAGCCCAAGTGAACCGTTTATCAACTAACCCACTATTTGCTCATAGGCCCATAGAATTTTCTGAACATGGCATATATGGTATATCATTTTGAGCATTCACTGCCAATTTATCTAATGGCATGATAAATTGTAGTTGAAGTCCTCTCGGATTATTTGTTTCTTTAGCTACCTTAAAGTATATCAACTTTCATTGTCAACTTAGATGGGAGAGCCAAGGTAGCATGGTTGAAGCTAATTTACTAGCATAAATCAACTTAATAAATAGAGAATGGAACATTCCATGATACTTGATGTATCTAATTGATAAGACTAGAGATTTGAGAGGTTCTCTTAAGGATCATTATTTATCATGCATCTTCAAGCCAGTTTATATAATTGGATGTATGAGATGAGTAGTCCATACCACATAAATGAAGCTAGCTCTTGCAAGCAAATATATGCAATTGCTCTTTTGGCTTTAGTTAATCAAACATTACATTCAGAAACAGTTTCATTTTGACATCACATGAAATGCCAAAAATTATATCATGTATAAGGTTCTTATTATACAATAAATATATAAATATAATCTATATAGTTCTTCTCTTTTTTAGATAGACATCTACCTATGCTATCACTATTAGGTTTAAATACTTAGAGATGCACTATCCAAAACTTGAATGGAGAAATAATCTGCGCTAACCAGGGGGATGTGGCTAGTTCAGAGATCTTATTTTAGAAGGTAAACAAGAGAGTACAGCTGTCCAAATCAACAGTTTATTCTAATAAATTACATAAATAATAAAAAACAATAGAATCAGGAAATCAAATTTATTCATATACCTTTAGCGTGCACATGTCATCGGCAAGATAATTTGTCAACATTATGATATACAAAGTTAAAGATATAATATTTTAGTATATCTATGCATATTAATTTTCAAATTCATGTCCTTATCTCACGTGCAATGCACGAGCCTGTTGACCCTTGGTACGAGTACACAACATCCCATGAGCAGAATGTCTAAAATTCTGGATCTGAAGTTGAAATTCCCATCAGATCCAAAACAGCCCATTCCATGCCTCAGAGTTAAATAATTGCAAATAAATTCAACTGCACAAAGGCCGTGGCTCATAGAAGGACTGAGATGCCCTTTTCAATGGCTGCAGCGAATCTCGAGGGCATATACTGTCTACCTTCCTACCATCAAATCCTTGACAATTTTCTCGTGATATATAGGTTTAAACAGGTTGACCAAAACTCAAAGCATAGATCATCTAAATGGGGAGGGATGCAATCAAATCAAGCCAAATCAAATCACCAGAGGCTTAAGCTCAACGCGATATTAAGTATTTGAACTTGAGACCCAACTTAAGATAGATCGAGCTTTCTATCAAAGCTTAAAGTCAACTTGAACGAAAAAAAAAAAACTTAAGATCAACTCGGCATAATTCAAATATCAATTGAGCCATTCTCAAATTAGAATTGAAGCTTGAATTTAAAGTTTGTTTATAATTAAAAATATGATTAAAACATAATATCTTATTATATTTTAAAATATTAAATTAATAATATAATATAAATAAATAAATATTATTAAAAATATATATACTTGACTAGATTTGCAAGTCTTCAAGTTGACCGAACTCAGAAATAATTGAATCATATCAAGTTTGGATTCCAATCGAGTTCGAGTAGCTCAGCTCATTTGCACTCCTAATCTTGACACAAAAATATACTAGATTACATTTGACCATATAAATCTATTTATTGGCAAATGATGAATGACGTCTTACTCTAATCTGATCTACATTTTACTAGTTTTACTGCTTAATATTCAGATAAGGATTGATGTTGTATCTTTCATGTAATGCAAGATTCAGCTTCCTTCATGTGAATCCACTGTTGGATCACCTACCACAGAGATCTCAAAGTACTCCAAACTCTATCATTCATCCATCTACATAAATCTCAAAGGGCCCAGTGGGTGATCCAAAGATGGATTCATATGAAAAGAGGTGAATCCTTCTTTTGCATGAAAGACACAACACTTTCCCTTTAGATAATGTTTTCTGCTACAATTGGAAATGGTTAGTTTGGATGAAAACTTGCAAACCAGCTTAGGCAACCTGAACCATGTAACTAATAACAAAAATAATTTCATCTACTTCTTCAATTTAAAAATTCTAAAGTGTGAGCGGAAACATGTTTTGGGGCCCCTAAACTAGCTTTGGTTGTAAGACTGATCAAGCTAACAATTGGGCTTTTCTAGCGTAAGTGGATGATAGATTTAAGTAGAATCTGTCCTCTTCCTGATTCATATGAATCAGGTCAAGGAGAATGCAAATTTTTATCGAGCTCGAGCGGGCTAATTTGAATTAGACTTGGATCAGACTGGACCTGGACCTGACATGACCTGTACACTTTCCCACTTGAATTCCTTCTTTCAGCAGAACCAATCCATTTGGACAAAATAATGGCCAAGACCACTCTTAAACACAATCCATAGAACCAAATCAATCAAACAGGTCAAGCCAGATTCCTTCTATGTTGGAATAATCCATGTCATTGAATCACAAGTTGGACTCCAAGACCCTCTACCCGACTCTAGCTATCAAATCGCGATACGAGAAATTGCCCAGGCGTTGGAGACCGAGAAGGTTTGGAGTTCGCGAGCAGAGAGCCCAAAAACATCCCAAATTTCCGAAGCCGTGCCGTCTGGGGCGTTAGAAGGATTTCATAAGAAACAGACATATTAACCAGTTATCATCACCGTGGTGATTCTAAGAAGCGCTTACCATTCTAAGGCTTTCAAAAGAGAGGAAACCAGAGGCAAGCTAAGCGAGACAGTTGAATGAGGGTGGTTCCTCTACCACAATTATTTAAGACCCTCCACAAGTGTCCGAATTCCAAGCCTTAAAAGTAGGATTCACCCCCATTCGTGCGCCCTCAGTTACTGTCGCGTGCTCTCTGACTTGAAGACTTGGAAGAAAGAGAGTGCGAGGTTGTGGCCCAACAGCTGACAACACACCTCTTCTTCTATTCTAGCTGTGCTTTCCTTCTTGCCTACTCTTTTAAGCTCTTGAGCTCTAACATGGCTGGCCTTTTCTGAGGAGCTGAGAGCTACACTCTTGTTTCCATTTCCAGCTTCTTTGTCTTCACTGTTTTTGTAGTTCTTTTTATAAATACAACATTCCTGTCTTCCAACTCTTTTTGTTTTCTTTGTACTTTCTTCATCAAGCATTTGAGTGCCACTGAAAAGCAAGCTTTACCATCCTACTTGGAGCCTTGACATGAGTTCTTGAGGAATTTCATGAACTAAACATAAAAAGCCTTTATGTTTGGAAGAGCTCAACTGTCGAAAGAATTCAACCTGCAGCTGGTTGGGAGAAAGATTCTAGATAGCTAATACTGGTGTTGAGCATTGTCAGTCTGCAAGAAATGGAATCGATGAGTGCAAAGGCTAGTCCTATGGCTTGGAGTCCATTCTCGAGTCCAAATGCAGGAGCCTTGCTAAAGGAAGAATACGTGCATGGTAAAATCTATATCTGATGTCTCAGTTTTGATCGTAAATTTGTGAACTAATCTGTTGAACTAACTGTCTTAATGTTAGGAGTGAAGAGACAGACTTACCACCTCTGTTTGCGTTCGGATTGATGATAAAAGCTTTGAATTGCACAAGGTCAGCATATGCCACAGACTTGATACCATTTTTCCTGAAATTACTGTGATACTGATCATTTGACGAATCTATTTGCTCTCACACAGTTCCCTCTGATTTCCAAGTGTGGATACTTCAAGAAGGTGCTGTTGGAGTCATCTGACGTAGAACTGCCACCAAACTTTCCTGGAGGATCAGAGACCTTCGAGATGGTTGCTCTGTTCAGCTACGACTCTCCACTCCCTTTAGACCCTTTCAATGTCTCAGCTCTCCGATGTGCTGCGGACTTTCTTGAGATGACAGAGGAGTATGCCTCTGGGAACCTCCATGAAAGATCCGACCTGTATTTAAACCAAGTTGTTCTGCAGAGCTGGGATGATACACTGATAGTTCTTCAGAAATGCCGAACACTGCTTCCATGGTCTGAAGAGCTTTTGATAGTAAGCCGATGCATCGAGTCTCTGGCTTTCATGGCCTGCATGGAGATTCTTGATCCTGAGCAAAGAAGAGATCCGCCTGTTGTGAATCTCCAGGCATTGACTGGTCGAGCTTGGAATTGTGAGGCAGTGAAGGAATTGCTGGTCGAGACCTGTGGGTGAAGGATCTCATAGCACTTCCATTTGAATTCTTCAAGAGGATTATTGGGTCCTTGAGAAGACAAGGAATGAAGGAGAAGTATGTGAGCCCTTGGTTGTATTCTATGCCAATAAATGGGTGCTTTCAAAGAAGACCCACAAGTTCTGGGAGAACACAGCTGAGCATAATGGAGCTGACAGTGTCCGCAAGAAGTTTCAGTGATCTTTCAAGGCATACTTGAGCTGCTTCCAAT
The DNA here is from genome assembly GCA_000441515.1 of Elaeis oleifera. Taxonomy (NCBI): domain Eukaryota; kingdom Viridiplantae; phylum Streptophyta; class Magnoliopsida; order Arecales; family Arecaceae; genus Elaeis; species Elaeis oleifera. The sequence goes on along the minus strand of KE505212.1, from coordinate 464,020 downwards.
GGGAGAGAAGGCTACTAGAGTTGTGCCTAGTGCATTTTACTTGCATTGCTTTCTCGATCTCTAAGTCTCAGTTTAGGCAATGACAGCAGGGCAAAGTTGGAGCATCAAGTTGCCTCTCTTCTACACTTTGCACAGATTGAGGATTTCCTCCTCCCTGAAAGCAGTGAGGAGTCCATTGCATCTACAGCTGAGTTGAAGATGATGGAAGAATCGTTCAATCCATTTTCATCCAAAAATGAGACAGGCTATAGTGGATGCACTCCTTTGAATGGCCGCTCTGTTGTTGCAGAGGTATGGGATCGCTATCTTTCACAAATTGCCATTGACCCAAAGCTTAGGCCTTGCAGATTCATGGAACTCATCGAAGTAGCACCAATGACTGATAGAGAGACACATGACCATCTATACCAAGCAATGAGTATCTTCTTAATGGTAAGAACTCCAAATTCTCCATGCTTCCATCAGTTTGCTGACCTCTGCCAATAAACCTTACTTGCACTTCTTTAGATAAATTTTAATTACCACAATATAATACTATAAAATATGCTCTTGGTATCATTTGGTGATCTATTGTCTCAGAAACACCCCAATTATCTACTGAAGAGAAGGCAGCAGTCTGCAAATACCTCAACTGTCAGAAGCTATCTCAGGAGACATGCATCCAAGCAGTTCAGAATGATTTAATGCCACTGCGTCTGATAGTCCAAGCACTTTTTGTTCAGCAGCTGCACACACACCAAGCCTTCAGAGACTGTTCAGATTCCTTCAGATACATGCAATGTGGGGAATTCTCTGGTAGCCTTCCAAGCTCTAGATGCCAGCTTCCTAAAAGCCAGAATCTAGCAGAAAGTCCATATCAACAAGGAACAAGCAAGGGAGAAACTGTGGCGACCCCTCTGGGATCCCTGCTGCGCAAAGATTTTTCTGTTGAGGAAGCAGAAATTACAAAAGCTGAGTATGAATCTACAAGCTTTAGGATTCATGCACTTGAGCAGGAGCTGATGTCATTGAACAAGCCTTCAGTGCAAGAACATGTTGAAGGGATCGCCCATAAGGACACAAAGAAACACGGCTTTAGGCTTTCTGGTTTGGATAGGAAGACTGTGGTTAAGAGAAGGAACCCACTTGGCCAGGTTAGCAGCTGCATTGGTTCCATGAGCTGGACTTCCCAAAGGAATATGCCAACAGGTTACTCAAAATCTTCAGGAGAATAGCCTTGCTAGGAAGAGGCCAATCAAAGATTAAACAAGTTGCTTCTGGTCTTTCAAATGGTTCTCTTGCTTGTAGAAGCAAATCATTGCATGAAATGTATGACTGCTAGACTATGGAAAATGAATCACTAGGCGCATATTACAAAGTTAACATTTTGTCCTAAATCCTCGTACAGGTACCAAGCATAACTGAGACATGTCTACTTCATATTACTACATAAAAGGGCTTAAATAAAATCATGTCACCCAAATCCTCAAGGAGAGGCATCTAACAGAAACAATAAGAGACTGAAGAGTTGAGCTAATTAAGGTGAACTGGATTACATAAAGGGGCTCCAGTGAGGGATATTTTGTCTGTTTCATGTCTTTTATTGGAGAAACACAGATTAAACTTTTCGTGTTTGGTAATTTCCACTATAATGGAAGGGATGTAATGTGATGCATGCATGTCTATATATGCATTTTGTTAATAATGTCGTATCAAATTTAAGAGGACATGTCATATCCTTAACTCTTAACAAAATATTATGACACAATGAAATTAAACAATAGCATGCACTCTTACATTACAATTTAGATCAACCATTGATTCATTAGATCTATATTTGTACCATCTGATTCTCAATATTGACAGAAAAATGTTAAAGGTCATTTCTTGCGTAGAACACAAATGGAAGGATATGGAGAATCAAGAGAACTTAACACATATGGAAGTTCCGTCCTTGAACTGGCGACACCTCCATTGGTAGCCCTTAATAGGATTAATGGCAAATACATATACATAAACGTAATTCTGAACAGTTAGGACAAGACTTGATGGTTATGATTTATCTTTTGTAAATTGAAAGGTATATCCAATAAGGTCCATGCATGAATATCTGTTTGTTTGTTTGTGCATATGCTTATTCTATTGGAATCAAGTACATGATTGAAAGAGCAACTCTTCAAGTCTAAGAAGCCTAGATCTAAGCATGCAATTCACCATGCACAAGTAAACAAGAGGGGTATGGGGAACCAAAGAATTAATTGTCCCTAGTCTTCTTCTTATTCTGGTGATTTACATGTTCTTTATGTACATAAGCTATAGTGAATTGAATCTACAAAACCCAGATATAATTTAAACTATGGAATAAACCAAGCTAATATTAACCTAAAATTAATTGAATGAAGAGAATATCTAGACTTTGAATCATTATCCTACCATAAGAGTTTCAATCAATGATAGCAAGGTTAGTGGAACAGGAATCAGGATCCATGCCAGCCGGCCGGCAGTACGAGTCGGTATAGATCCATACCGGACTAGACCGGCGCAAACCGATATTGAAGAGAAGAAACGAATTGGGGAGGAGGAAAGAGAGAGAGGGAGGAGAGGGAGGGGAGAGAGGGATAGGGTGGCCGGAGGAGATGTCGGTAGTGGCCACAGACGGGCCACGAGCACACTCGGAGAGCCGCTAAGGCCTCTACTTCCTCTGTCAAATCTTGGCCGAGAAAGAGATAGAGAGAGGGAAGGAGGGAAAGAAAAGAGAGAGGAAAATTGGTGGAGAGGCTACTGGAGGGCTTGCGGCTGGTTGTTGTGGCCACTGGACAGCGAAATCACAGGCTGTAGCACTTTGAACATGAAATAGGGACAATCGTCCCTGTTTCATGGGATTTTTTAAAAATCCAATTATATGAAGTCGGCAATGGGTTTGTCGACTTCATTTTAACAAAAGCTCGATCACAGTAAAATTGGTAATGGATTTATTTGCTTCACTTAACTGACTATTGTCGACTTCACTATTCATCATCATTTTAAAAAATATGATGAACAAAGATTGTCGTCCCTGTTCCGTGGCCGCAGCTCCGCTCGTGCCTTTCTGTCGTCTAGCAGTCACAGCGGCCATCCGGCACCCTCTTCGTCGGCTACGCGTCCCTCTGGTATCATCACTCCTCTCTCTGTCCTCTCGATTAAATGTCCTATCGCGTGACATCGATCTGCGGAGGCCTCCACAGCCCTCCGACGGCCTCGACGGGCCATCACCGGCCCTCCGACAGTGTCGTCCCTTTTTCCTCCTCTCCTCTCTCTCTTTCTCTCTTTCCCTCTCCCTCATCCGGTGTTCCGATTTAACCAGCCGAACCATCCATATTTGTAGTCGGTATGGCTCGGAACATCCTGAACCGTCCGATTCGGGATGACTCGGCGAACGTTAAATGATAGTTTAGTTTGAATAGACCATTTTCCTTTACCATAACACTTTCTAGAGTTGCTTATCATCATATTATGAAATTGAAATGGGCATCAATGTTCACTATATTATAAAATTGGAATGGGCATCAATCTTTGGTTAATGCTACAACTAAATCAGAAAATAACAAATTTAATACGAGCCCTAAAAGATTCCAGATTTATAATCTTGATATGCTGACTTTCAACAGTCCCACAATCTTGCAACAAAAATGTCTTCAGGACTTGAGATTTCCAAATTAATAGTGGAAATCAACCAGGCAATTGTTTGTGGTTATTCCCAGACTACCTAGATCATTGACTGCATCCAAAAATTATCAGATAAAGCAATTTGGTTATGTCATAAATCAGACCATTGTTAAACTTGCATGCTGCAGACTTGAATTTTCCAAATCCTAAATGGATGGAGGGCTTGCAAGGAATTATCTTTGAAAGACACCTTGGTGGATTACATCCTTTAGTCTTTCAATCCATTCAACTAAAGCATCTTCATTTGGTGGATTCTCAATCTTCTAAATTTAGCCTTCAGTCATTAAATCTCCCACATTCAGGCTGCTGGCTAATGCTCACCATGAGCCATCTCACCTTAAATTAACTATAGTAAGCAACATATACATCATATAAAATCATATTTGAGGTGCTGACCATCCACCTATCATGATCTCGATGCCTTATCCATGGCTAGTTCTCATGCACATGCTGAAAAGATTAGATAAACCATGTCATGCCACAAGGATGATGCCTCACAAGATCTTAAACCAAGTCTTTAACAATATCTGCTGAACATGGATTGAATAAGTAAAACAAGCTTCAATGAAATGAAGGTTGGTTAAGGATATATCAACAGAAGGGGTGAATCACAGATGTCTCAAGTAGCGGCCATAATGGAGAATGATTTGCAACAAGACAATGTAGTTAATAAAGTCAATCCATAACCATAAGTATCGAATGCTGCCCAATTAATTTGATGGCTTTATTGTTTCTCATTTGCCAAAAGAAGTTAACAGATTCAAGAGCAAAATGCCTTCTTCATCATCAAATTCAAGAAAAGAAACATGATTTTCAAGGCACATCAACTTCCATAATAATTATACACCCATAACAGACATCTGATACCTAATGTGGAACGCAAAACAAATTTTCCCCTTGGAAACCAGTTGTAGGGTTTTAAAATTAAGACTCAGCAGATGGTTAACTTGGGTGGCTTAGGGATTTAAATGTTTTTGGTCAGCATAAGTGATTCTAACTACAGAGCACAATGATATCATCTCAGAAATTCAAGATGACAAAAGGGTGTTTCAGCAAGTCTTCTTGTTTGGTCATCCCCATGATCGATCAGGGAGAGTTTCTTTTGGGCAATTGCAAATGTCAGGGTATGAACTAACTACTTGTTGGAGGAAGAGACTGAACATTAAAGTTTAAGATTCCACTTTTACCATCCACATACCAGCTGGCACATTCTTCATCAGCTAGGGATCAATATAGGATACCCACCATTCAGCCCCGTAAGCTGCACCAAAGTTCAAACTGAATGATACACCCGTGTCCACACTAAAACAGCTCACACCACTTAGTACATGTAATGACCTGTGAAATCACCTAAAAAGGACTAGCTAGAAATCATTATTTGGATTCCTTGGGCCTATATAGGCATCCAATATTTCTCTAGCACACAACCGACATTGGACTAAATACAAGCCTACACAAGTCCTTACTCCCCCATATTTAAGCCTGGTATCTTTGCTAGGCTAAGGATCCAAAACTAATCAAATCTAATTACAAACACCACAATCAACACATGGTCAGCCCTAAAGGAGCCCGCATTGGAGTATCCCTTAGTCATACATGGGCTATGGGTTGGGTCTACTCAAATACCATTTGTAATGACCCAAAAGCTCACCCAAAAAGGATCAGCTAGATTCTTGTCCCATATAGAAACCCAAGATCTCCCTAGCACATGACCAATATGCGACTAAACATAAGCTTGCATAGGTCCTCATGGTGCATCTTTTGTTTTTTGTTCCCCAACCCAACCCAACACCCCCCCCCAGCCTCCACACACAAAAAAAGTAAAAAAATAAATAAATAAATAAAAGCTTATCTGAACTCATGGACTGCCATCCTGTGCCATTTTTGTGTTACTCCCATACTATCACTTGCTAATGATTTGTACTGCCTGTACTTGATTTGAAAATCCTTGCTAGTCATAATTCTAAGAACAAACTTTGCAAATTAACACCTGAGGGTTGAAAGAAATGTACACAAAAGTAGAGTACATATGTACAACTTTTATGATTTTCTGAAATTCCAGAACACAAGATGTGCACAGATATGCTCCAATTTCATGACATTATTGGTGACACTATTCATAAATCTTTTTGGAACAACAAAATACACACATATACAACAGTAAAATGCACAGTGGAACTACAAAAGATAAATATCACTTGCAAAAGTTATACTCAACCAATGAAAAAGGCTCTGAAGAAAAAAAGGAGGCATACCAACTTGGTACTAGAACAACTTTGGCATATGATCAACAATGGGACTTCCAAGATTCCAAGCCAAATGCTGAAGCTTCTTAAATAATTTATTTGTTTGCATAAAACTTCTAAAAGACCAGCAAATATAAGTCTGCCAAGGTTTCTTTGCAACCTCCATTATAAGGTTATGGAGATACTGGTTATGATAACTGCATCATGCCACCAAGTGACAAAACCAGGCTAGTTGAAGGATATGAAATATCAATATAGTCACCAAATTCAACAGAAGTAAACTGACCAAACAAATATATCCCTGCAATCCAAAAACAATAAATATATTAGAAACAACTATTCATGCATTATACTAAAATTAAGATTATATCCTTGCCAAGGAGAAATTTAACCAATCAGACAAAGATGCATCATTTACGCACACAATTTCCCGTCTTTTAACAATTTTACTAAAAAAAATTCAAATTTATTCTTTACTGAATATTTTTCAAAATGATAAAAATGTATATATGACAATATTGACTGGAAATGTAGAAGAACTTATTTTCTAAGCATATCAAAATAATGGATTTTTACCATATCTTGATCATTGCCTTGATGGTTTTAATTATGGATTTGACAACATGTTCCTGGCTTATAGCATGCCTTTACATATACATCCAGAATGCATATCATTTGCCATTCTCAAGGTAATTAGTATTACATTGCTTCTGGAACCTAAGGTGTATAGATATATCTTTTTCGATGTGATGAAGAGTTAATTGATATCAGGACTTGCTCATTAGCATGGTGATGCACCATCATCCATATGATAAATAATTCAGATGTTTGACCTGTGCAGCAAAAGTTTCAAACATATTGATTCTTGTTGCATAAGTATGTAAAATGATCTTGACTATAAGAAAATTTGTTTCTTCGGTATAACTTTTCAAGTCTTGTAATTTGAAAATGCCACAAACGAGACTCTTATCCCTCTTCCCAGCCTCTGTTGAAATCTATGATTATTAAGACTTCAGACACAACAGATTGTCATGTATAAATTTGTGTGTGTATATATGGATGTATCAATTTCTACATTTACCTAACAACGAAGAAAAGTGACTGCAACTTCCATGGTATGTTCCTTATGCATATGATGTGAGCTTCCTTCAAAATTCCCACAGCTTGCTGGGGTTCAGGATGTAGAGCAGCAGGCTGATAATTAATCCATTCCTGTAAATGTCTTGCCAAATCAGCCTAGCATGTTATCTACTGGCCATTTTCAAGTGGAGCAGCCTAGGAACAATTTAGGTTTGATGAATGGTTGCTGCTTCTGAATATCTTTGGTGCTCTTGTACCAAAAGCGTTTGTTCTCTAATGAAATTGTTCACCAGTATGTCCCAGGTGAGAGAGTTGGGCATGATTCCATTAGTCACTGCTCTGTTAAGAAGCATGTTAGCATCATCAAGCATGTTAGCCTTGCAGTGCCAGCTGATAAGAATATTGTAAGTCACCATATCTGGAGCTAAGCCTTCAGCATGTAACTTTTCTAAGAGGTTCAAAGCTGCATGCATCCACCCCATCTTGCATAGGCCATTTATCAGACTATTGTAAGTCACTATATCTGGTGTACAGCCCCGATGTAGCATTCCTTTAAGAGTTCAAGTGCATCATGTACTCTTCTTGTTTTACATAATCCATCAATTAAAAGATTATAAGAAACATTGCTAGGTTGAACACCTTCTTATCATCTCCTCAAACAGTCCCAAACCTTATCAACATCTCCAGCTTTGCAGAGTGCTTTAATCAGACCATTGTAGGTCACTAAATCAGCTGAGCAACCATGGATTACCATCTCATTAGCAAGTTTCAAAGCTTCCTGCCATCTGCTGTTCCGTAATAGTGCATGAATCAGTGTGTTATAAGTTACATTGTTGGCAACAATACCCTCCAATAATAAATCATCATATAATTGTCGTGCTTCCTCCATTTGGTTATCCTTGCACAGGCCACAAATTAGAGAATTGAATGAGACTATATCAGGCTTGCAACCTTCTCTTTTCATCTTTTCAAGCAGTTCCATGGCCTCATCAAGTTTATGGTCCTTGCACAGAGCCCAAATAAGACAATTATATCCTACAGTATTAAGACTTAAACCTTTTGAAGACATTTTCTCTAATATCATATTAGTATCCTCCCACCGACCATCCTTACAAAACCTATCAATCAAAATTGTGTAGGTGATGATATTTGGCATGCAACCCTTTGAATCCATCTCATTAAGTAATTGCATGGCTGATCCCAGTTTCCCTGCCTTGCAGAGGCCATGCATCATGATGTTGTATGTGTAAACATCTGGATGGCATCCACTTTGTATCATATTATCATAAACATCTTCTGCTTCTCTAAATTTCCCTCATTCAAGTACCCATTGATCACTATATTAACAAACCACATTCAGGTTGGGAACCTTACTTAAGAAAGCTCTTGCTTCATCCAATTGTCCTTTCCGACATAAACCCTGTAGCAAAACTCCATAGGTTAGCGCACTTGGGGTGCACCCTCGAAGCAGCATTCTATCAACCAACTTGGCCGCATCACGTAAATGACCAAGTTTGCAAAGTCCATGAATAACATCATTGAAGGTATTGACGTCCGGTGAACAGCCCATGACAAACATCTCCTCCAGAAGCTTCAATGCCTCATATGCTCTATTATTCTTATACAGAGCATGTATTAGAGTCTGATATATAACCGAGTCGGTCACACACCCATGCCTTGCCATACTCCTAAGAAGCGAGCTTGCAGAGTCCACCTCATTCACAGAGCACAGCGCCTTTATCACAACTGAAAATGTGAAAGTGGTCGGAGAGATTCCTCTATGAAGCATTTTGAAGAACAAATTAGCTGCGACCCTGTGACAGTTCGCCGCGAGCAATAAATCCAAAGCCACATTGTATGATCGGAATGTCGGTTTGCAGCCAAACATATCGGTCATTTCATCGAGCAGCTTGACTGCAGCACCGGGCAAACCGGCTTTTCCATAACAAGCCATGATCACAATGAACAAAGGCTCTCTTAAAACAATTCCTTCCCTTTGGACTGGTGCAGTAGCTGATGTATGAGCTTGAACTCTCCGGCATCACCCAATTTCCTAATAAGAGTATAGTAGACATCGAAGGAGTGGCAGTAAGCCTTCTGGGAGCCCGCCCACTCGAAAATTTGCAACGAAGTCGGAACGTCGAGGGGAGTTCAAGCAATTTACATAGTCTTCGAGGGGTAATACGATTCAGGGACTTCCGGAGCTCTTCGAGATCGAAGGGTTTAAGGAGTCTCTCCCACTCGTTCTCGGTGTCCATTTGCCGGCCGTCTGAGCCGCCGCCGGCAGCGGAGGAGTAAAATAGAATCGAAAGGAAGTGGAAAGGCGGTGACTTCTTGCCGGAAAGCATCGTAAAATGGAATCCTTTTATCATCAAGCACTGGTTCCCGCCACCAGCCGCGGCCGTAGTCGCCGGAAATTTGGCTCCCTCTTTCTCTGCGCTTCGTTTGAGTTGTCGCTCTCGCACGCTTGGTGCTGGGACGAAGGAACTGGCCTGTTAGCGAACGAGCACTGATCCGATCCGGCCCATGCTTTTGGGCTCGACCATGCTCGGCCTAAAGCCCAAGCAATGCTAGGGCCTACTCGCTGCTTTCCCATGCTCTTGACTTTATCAGAAGAAAACTCACCCCACCTGGTGATTGAATGGATCCAAACTTATAATACACATATTAGGGAAGAATTGTAAAGAGAAGGTATTTCTGGACTTTCGGCTTTAATTATATTTTCCTAGATTTCCAGTAATTCATACATTGGGTAGGTTATCCAGTCCAGAATGGGTGCGGTAATAATACAAGGCTAAAATGAAAAGATTTTACACTCACCATCAAGACTAATATGAGTAATCGAAAAATTAAAGTCTAAAATGCCTAATCAGAAAAAATGATATGTTTCTAAGTCTCTAGTCCATGTATCAAGTCATCCCAGAAACTACATACTATATAAAGTCCCATTACAATTATCAATTTTGGACCATTTGATGCATAAGTTATGAATTTCCAAAACATACGATTTGTTTTGTATATAGATATTTTAAGCCTTCTAAATCATATCCGATGGTTTATATTTTTTTTTTGATAATCAATATCGAATTTACTACTGGACACGATGACTTATCTTTTCACCTTGTATATGTTATAACCGCATCTAGTACATATCTAAACCAACATTCAAACATCTATCCCACGTTTATTCATAAGGATACTCCCAATGGTTTGAAAGCCATATCGACAAGTGTTCCATTAGAGCAATCTTATCTAGACAAAACTTTTGAAATGATACCTTTATTATCATGTTACGAGCTACTTTATCACTTTGATTTAATGTTTCTATGAAATATATACAAGACTCATGTGTAGATTATAATTGGAGCACCCCTCTTTTTGGATCTATTTTACATCAATAATTTGATCCCTTCCACCCATGGATGGTTTTAGAGAAGTTTCATTTGTAGAGGATACCTAAATATCAAGTATGACTCGTAATAATCTGTTCTCCAAGGAATAGGATGATTCATTTACTATCTAAGAAATTCATTTAACGAAAGAATATCACCTTTCCTATTAAAGATTTCAGTATAATGATTCCATTTTTGCCTAATCTTCAGAGTACAAGAGCCTCTAGAAGTGATATTTCCTTAGTAATTCTTTAGGACCTTCCTTATCATAAGAGTCTGAATTTTATAGTTCTAGATATCAAAAAAGTATAAATATCTTCATGCACCAGAACTTCACTAATTAGTACTAGTCTTAGGAATTATAACTTTTCGATGGCATATAAATGACCGATACATTTTTTTCCGAGAGTGAGTTCCTCACCAACCGTAGTGGTACCATCTTCTAAAATTTATCCCTTTTTAATGTATTTACCTAACCAAACTTAAGGTTTTTGATGTGTCAAAATAATTTTATTGGAACATTGATATATAACTAATAGAATACTTTAGTGCTCCCATTATTAGAGAAATAATTTTAATATGAGTATAAATAATATTTTTCGTGTCTAGCTATAGCTGAAACCCCTGAGTCGAGAGTTATTTAGCATTCCAGCATAATTCCAAAAATGCATTTGCAGACCGACAAAGCAGACTTGCTTGGTATTGCATACAAGAACTCCTTGAAGCCTGATTTGTATCATTATACTTGATAAAAAGAATGAGAGAAGCTCTAATAGAAAAATATTAGAAGGAAAAATTACTTTAAAATAAATCTATTCCCATGCAATAAATAGTAAGGAATTCTTGACAATTTCAAGCTAAAACAATTAGTTCTTCCTGAATATTAAAGGATTATGCTTGTTTGTGGATGCATACGTGCATATGTATACGAAGGAACTGGGTAAACATGGCTACACTCGAATGGAAACTCTACTAAAAACATATCATGCCAAGCTCAAATGATAGAGATTCCACATTGATAATTTGAGCTATTAAATATGATCTATGAGCTGTATATATAAAACCATATTATTTTACAGACCCTTAGCCTTTGTATCAAGTGGTTAAAAAATATATATTATTTCATGTTATTTGAACTATCTAATATTTTGACAATTTGATGCATTAACTAGAGGTGTACCAATTATATAATACAGACATAGTAGATCATATCCAACAACTTTGATCAATAATATAGAACCTCCATTATTCGATCTAGACCTGATCAAATTTGAATAGAGATCCTTAAGTATAGTCAAGTCTACCTCTCTTTATATATGGATGGACATAATGTTTCTTGAGAAAAAAGAGTCAATTTCTCTTGAGACCAAAATCAAGCATCTATTTCTCTTGAGTCCAAAATCAATATAGAGTATTTAACTCATAGATCCATATCTTTGATCATGATCTATACCATTAAGAATACTCATAAACCAAATATTATATATTCTTGTAGTCTCTAAGCTATGCTTCACATGGACACAAAAGTGAAGGATTTTCATTGTGCTAGTGTGTTACAATATAAGATAATAAATTTAAATTGAGAATTCATATTATTGATCATAATCTACATATATTAAATATATTTATTAAAATCAATAGATTAATGCTTGCATGATAGAAAAGATATAATCTTGCATTTTTGTAACTATTTGTTTTTGCACACACTTGATGTGTAGTCTATAGATAAGTAAATGTGTTATTTTGGATTCTTGATATTTGTAATAGTATTGATCATGATTATTGCTGCTCAAATCAGTCCAGATCGAAAGACAGATATTTGAGGTCGGAAATCAGACACTTGATCTTAGTGCAGGGATGCTGGCGCTAGAGAAACCTGCAAAATAAATCTCAAATCGAAGGTTGTGACTTCGACGAGGACCCTCCGACGCTCAAGTCAAAAAAATAGAGAACAAAGAAGGCAGCAATGAGTTCTTTGAGAGAGATTTGATTTGACTTAAGCATCGGAGGATCTTCTTCGGAGTCACAACCTCTGGTTGGAGACTTATTTTGCAGGTCTCTCCAGCACCAGCATCCCTGCACTAGGATCAGATTTCTAATTTCCGACCTCAAACGTCCATCTTCCGACCTCGATCGATTTGAACAGCAACACATAGAGAAAGGGCCTATATTCGTATTCATGGCTCCAAGACGAACATCTTTCCGGCTTTCCAATACCGTTGCTTTTCAATAAGTAGCCAGCCAAGCCAACAATTAAGTTCAACCACTGGCATCGGAAGTCCCTCCACCAGCTCAATCGATCCTCCCGGTGCCAGTCATGACTAACCAATTTGGTTAGCTCTCTCAGCAAGTTCAATATCTGACAACCACAATTCAGAGGGTCCATACCTTTCTCATGCCCTTCCAAGCGGTGCCACAGCCTCCCAGACTGTTCTTGTACCCCCACGATGGTGCATCACACGGTTTCCTTGGTGGTGCCACCTATGCCTTCTACAGTAGTGCCTCCAAAGAATCCTGCTTCAATTGTAGCTTCGCAACCACCACCTCAACTAGAGCCACAGATGCCTCCTCAAAGTCCAAAGAGTAGGTTGACTCATCAGAGTCATCCTAGGGCCCAGCAGTCGGTCCGACAGCGATCTTCAAGCCCACAATCGAGCCATGATTCAACCTCCGGACGTCGATCTCCTCTATTCTCCGAGGCTGGTACTGTCCGTGAGGCCGACTTCGAAAGGCGATTTCAGGAGCTCGATCAATAGTTAGGCCAAAAATAAAAAAAACCTTCAACAATAATGGCTCCTCAGTACTGTCCTACGAAGGGTATAACAGCCAGCCGCTCTTCATCCCGAGGATTGTACAGGAACCGCTTCTCCTGTATTTTAAGTTACCTCAGCTGGAGATCTATAATGGAACCACCGACCCCGTCGATCATATGGAGACCTTCAAGGCAGTAATGCTCCTTCAAAGGCCATCAGACGTAATCCTCTATCAAGCATTCCCTTCAACCCTCAAGGGGCCGCTCAACAGTGGTACTCGAGTCTGAGGCCGGCATCAATCTATTTCTTTAAAGATCTGTATCGATCTTTTATCGACCATTTTATCAACAGCCGAGGACAACAGAAGCGATCCGATTACCTCCACACCATCAAGCAAAAGGAGAATGAGTCGATCCGCTCCTTCATGAATAGATTCAACTTGACAACTTTGAAGGTCCAAAGCTTGGATCAGTCAACCACGATGGCCGCAATAATAAGCAGTCTACTGAAAAATAACTTCAAAAAGTCGTTAATAAAAACTTATCCCCAGAATCTTTCGAATATGCTTATCCATATGGAGAAGTATGCCTGCATTGAAGAGACCTTTGCCGATGATACTCCTACCGATTTAACCGTGGTAGAACCCAACAAGGAGCACCATCCGAGGTGAATAGAGAAAAGTCACTTGCACTCCCGATCTCCACCCTCGAGATAGAATAATGGGGATCGAGGTCGTCGATCTCGGACTCCCCCGAGAAGGGTTCGACGACTATCACCACTTGGGCAGTATGATAGCTACACGTCCCTCACTGTCTCTCAGAGTGAGATATTTTACAAGTGAGACCAGAGTTACCTGCACCTCAGTTGATGAGAACGAGGTTAGAACATCATCGAGACCCAACTAAATATTGCTTTTATCATTGTGACCATGGCTACGATACTAAAGAATGCATTAGCATCGTGATGAGATCGAGAGGCTCGTTAGATAGGGCAGCTGAATCATTTGTCTGAAGAGCAGCCCTCAACGTCGAGCTCCGAGAGCTTCACAGCCACCCCTATGCCTTAGCAGCCTCTCCTTCTGCCTCAACCGCAGCAAGCACCAGCTCGGCAGGAGCAGTATCAAGTCGGAGAGCAGGTGGTGGAAGAAGGGCGACTCGTTCGAGGAGAAATTCACATGATTACTAGAGAGTCATCTGGAGCCCTCGATGGGCCTAGATTTTAGAGAAGGCATAGTTGATGGGAGCTCCCAACCAGCTGAAGAGAAGAATCTGAGTCGGATGGTGAAATTTGGCTCATGTCTATGTGAGGTAACCAAATATCGACTAATTTATCTTTTGTAAAAAAATATGGATCTTTTCGCTCGAACTGCTGCAAATATATCCAGCATCAACACTGAAGCGATATCCCATCACCTAAAGGCGGACCTAACTTGTCGATCGAAAAAGCAGAAGAGGCGGAGTCTCGCCCCGGAATGTCAGGAGGCTATAGCTGAGGAAGCTAAAACAGCTCGACGAAACTCCAATTTAAATTCAGCAAACCTCTGCATGTATTATCAATGATGTAATAATATTTTCTTAGAAATAAAATTTGCAGGACTACCAATTTATGATGGGCACTTGAGTTTTTCAAGAGTTGCTTTCTCCTCCTACTTAAGATCCTGAACCATAACGACAGTCAACTAACGTGAGGGATAACTTATCAGACCCTCAGAAGGCTGTCGAGAGTGTATGCCATAAGCACAAACTCGCCACCGGCACATAATATCTCTCGTGCGAAGATAAAAAGCACAAGATGCCGCATGCACAAGATCGCCATAGCCACACAATGCCACTCATGAGGAAAAACTTATCAGACCCTCAGAAGTCTACCGAGAGTGCATGCCATAGGTACAAGCTCACCACTAGCATATAATAGCTCTCATACAAAGACGAGAAGTGCTAGATGCCGCAGGCACAAGATCACCACAGGCACATAAAGCCACTCGTGAGGGATAACTTATCAGACCCTCAAAAGGTCACCAAGAGTGCATGCCACAGGCACAAAATCACCGCTGGTACATAATGCCTCTCGCACGAAGATGAAAAGTGCTAGATACCACAGGCACAAAATTACCGCAAGCACACAAAGCTACTTGTGCGGGCTAACTTATCAGACCCTCGAAAAAATCTCGATGACTCTGAGGTAGGCCTAACTTATAAGACCCTTACAGAGCTCGAGTCGTTCGAGAAGCAGAGAGAGATCTTTAGAAAACCTCCAGAGGGATAACTAATCAGACCCTCAGAAGACCATCGAGAGTGGAACATGCCACAGGCACAAGCTTACCACAGGCATACACTACCTCTTACACGAAGATGAGAAGAGCAAGATGCCACAGGCACAAGCTCACCGTTAGCACACACTGCCTCTCATACGAAGATAAGAAGAGCTAGATGTCGTAGGCATGAGATCACCGCAGACACACAATACCACTCGTAAGAGATAGCTAATCGAATGCTAGAAGAAGAATAAAAAGACAACATATGACCAGAGTAATGCTAAAGCTGAGCTATCTAAACTTCACTCGTATTGAGCTGAACAGTGGTGATCTAAGCATTTGACTGTGCTAATCTCTATAAGCCAAGCAAAGCACGCGCTGCACTATTCTCTACAAGCCGAACAAGATTCATACAGAATTTACAAACTTAAATTTAAAGACAAAAGCAAAGTAATTCATTTTATTAAAATCTTTACAAAGAAAAAGCTAATACATACTTTACTAAGAGAGGACAATTGCTTCAAGCAACGTCTTGCGAACAAGAGAAGAAAATGAGGAAGATAAAAGAAGAAGAGAGAGATGAGAGAAAATGGAGAGAAAATAAAAAGAAGATGAGGAGGGATGTCCCGCTACAATTGACGAAACATCAGATCGGTCAGGTGAGCTGGTTCGATCTTCATCTATCAGAGACCTCACCTCCACATCGTCCAAGTGAGCTGATTCAATCTTCATCCGTCGAGGCCTCCACCTTTTCATCGGTGCCGCCAGCTTCTATGCCATGAAGTTTTAGATATGGCATTATTTTTTATCGACGGGCCTTGCAATCGTTGAAGCCTTGGATAAAGGTGGCGGTGGCGGCGACGTTGAGCATCTCTCTTCTGAACATCGTAGAATTTTGGAACTCTGCAATGCAGCACTCTTGGATTGCAGGCAGGATGTGCTCGGGCGAAGGGGGAAGCATAACCGCAGGAGGCAAAGGAGGGGGAGCCCCGTGGGAGGAGGATGCGCCAGCCCATCTAGCTCTCCCCCTTTCGTGAGCTAGATACCTCTGAAGGGCATCCCTTGCAAAGGTATTCTACTCTTTCACTCATTACTTGATTTGCCTCATGGATGGTAGATTCGAAGGCAAAGACATAACGGCAGTCGAAGAAAAAGACTCCTTGCCATAGAAGGAGAAGTGGAGATCCTTTTGCTCTTTGATTCCCTATTTATAGATGCTAGCAACTGTATCAATCATCAATCGGCACTTCCCAGAAGTTAATGCCCAAGCTGTTAATGATGCATTTCCTCCAGAATGAGAATAAATCCCTGTGATGCTTTGCAAAATGAAATGGACCCACGTGACGTATTTTCTTAGGTCCCGTGCCATTTCTCAGGCATAACCTTATCGGATGAAGTCATCAACCACCATTCTCCATAATCGTTCATATTTAAAGGAGCAAAATGAGGTTATCATTCAAAATTGAATTACCTCAAATTAAATTGCCTCAGATCGGCATAAGTAAATCCACTAGCCGAGGTATGGCAAAAAGATTCTTCTTATTTTATTTCTTTCAAGTTTTCTTACAAATAATTCTAAAGGGATAAAAAAATAAAATTAGGAGACAGTGCCTGGATCTGAGGTGCCAACCGTTGAGACATCCGCTACGATAGGATCTTAAATTTTATTAAGAAAATTCAAATCCAGACCTGAATATTTGGCAGCAACTTGGGCTCGAATAGATTGCTTTCCAGCATCATAGGCGTCGGTGGAGTATTCAGCCCTTTCTTCTTCATATTTTTCAAAAGTCTAAAAGTCCTCCATAGCCTACGAAGTGGCCTCGGCTGTTCGCTTCTCTTCAGTCCCTAGGCGAACCTTCAGCTCTTTTATTTCTCTAAGCAGCCAAAAATTCTCCTCGACAGCCTTCCTCAACGCCGCTTCGACATCTTCAACTCTCCTCTCGATGGTGTTGGCTCTCATGGAGACTTCACCGACCTTCTTCTTGACCTTCTCTCTTGCTCTTTTGAGCATCTCGGCTTCAAGCTCGGTCTTCTTCACCTCTTTGACTAACTCACAAAAACTTTCAATATACCCATTCAGGTAATGGGTGAGCTGGTAAGTAGAAAAAAATTCATCAGTGAAAAATGAGCATACAGTAGGTGCTAAGTGAGAAAATCCTAACATACCAAGATAAGACAATCCACAACACCTCTCCTCATCTCCCTTCGAGGGACCCCTAGTAGCTCGTTCGCATCGACAGGAAGGAGTAGTCCGAAGAGGAGCTTGCTCGCCAGCATGGGATCTCTCAGCACTGAGGCCTCAAGCTTCAACCCAAGTGATGCAGTTTTAGACGTGCTGGCAACCTCGATGGGAGCCTCGTCCGAGGAAGGCTCGACTGCAAGTGAAGCTCATTGGATCGAAGAACTGGGATGAGCGGGCAAGCTCAGAATCACCTCCTCCAGGCCTTGCTCTATGTGACCCATCCAGTAACCTGTAGTATCAGAGATGGTAAGCAAATTCTTTCTCACCTGTGCAATCTCATGACCCTCGGAGGAGAGGGTTTAGACTTCCTGATCTCTAGGGTCAGTTGCATAGGATCTCCAACTTTAACTCGGAGGTTTCGCCTGGCAGCGGACTTGGCACCTCTTTTCTACAGAATTTTTCTCTCTTTTTGACGGGCTTGAGATCTTCCCGACTTTCAATTCTGCAATCATCATGGAGATCTAATTATAAGACAAACAAAGTCAGAAGAATTAAGATCAGAGCAACTTACTTGTATATCTTGAGGAGCAACTTGGCTGATACCAGCATTAAACAACGTTTGAGCCGATAGCAGCTCCTTCAACTCTGAAAACTTGAAGCCCCATAGAGCTGCCATCTCCTGCTCCAGAGTCTTGTTCATTGAAGGCTCCTTTAACGAAGCCTCTTAAGGTTCACTCTAGGCAGTAAAGTTCAGTCTTCACCTGACATTTGTGAGATGAAGAGAAACCTTAGCTTCTAGCCATGCACAGCGGAAGGCATATCTGAAAATATCAAGTGAAAGCTATCTTTCTTTCTCCATGGAGTCACATACTACCACCTACATGAGTCAGGATGCCACTTGAGACTGAAGAGAAAGCGAAAGAATATGACGTTCAGCACGACCTCAGCTAGCATATATACCATGGTGAATCTACAGATATGCCGCCATGCATTCGAGACCACCATGCACAGCAATATTTCGAAGTATTGGAGGAGTGCCATGAAAAAGAGATGGAGAGAAAGCCTCAGTCCAATCCGAAAGCACTCCTCATAGAAGCCCATACGTCTTGGAGGCGGACAGTAACTCGATCATCTAGTCTCGGGACCTTAAGCTGAAACATGGGAGGTATTTGGTACTGCTCATGCAGCATAATTATGTCTTGCTTTGTCATTTTTGACTGGAAGCCCAGCGACGCAAAATTAGGCTCTGTGGTGGCCATATCTCTCTCTCATGCAGGAAAGCCACAAAAAAATGAAGAAAAGAAGAATTTGCAATGGAAGAAGAAGGTAACTGCAGCTCTGTAAGGTCCGCATCTCGTCCTGTTTAGGAATTTTAATAACCTCAGACTTGAACAAGACCATCAAAAATCACACTCCGTCTGTGCATTCATTGCAGGTGACGTACACTGTCGGAGGACTAGTATACATGCATCACGTGGAAACTGCGAATGAACAAGATTGCTACCGTCGATATGGTACTTAATGCCAGCGACAGGTGAATCACACTTTACGCTACTTTCGAAGGAGTGCATACAGACGTGCGCCAGCTGCTCCCACATAGAGGCAATTCAAATTCCAACCTTTGATAGGTATGAAAATTCGCCCTAAATCATAATGAGAATAATAATCTCTTGCGATTCTAATCACAACTCGAGTCAGCTCAAATTTTAGCCCTACCTTCAACTCAGCTCGTGCCTTGCTTAAACCATAACAGGCTAGGTATTTGCCTGGGCTATGACTCTAGTTTTTGTAGTTATAGTCGAGGGCCGAGCATACATTAAATTCTTTCACATATTTAAAAAAGTATGATTCATATTTATCAATAGAAGAGGATTGCATTTGTTCCTATAAAGATTTTATTACAAGACTAGGAACCTCGGATCACAAAAAAAAAGAAGAGGAGAGCATAAATCATTTTCAAGGGGATTGCCAGGATCCATCTGTAGGATGGTATTCCTCAGTGCAGACGATGCCTTTGGCCTGGACGGCTGCGTCGGTCTTGTCCGTCTTATCTGAAAAGTAGGATGTTATCGTGAATCTTGACAAGTTATCAAACAACACCGCCTACAAATCCTCATCCAAATAATCAGTTCGAAGCTGTTGAATGAAGTCAAAAGGAAGGTTCCTAGGCAACGGACTTGCACTTCTCAAAGCCCACGAAGAACGTTGTCCTACAAGCTTGGGCTATAACCTTTGCTCCTCCTTTCTCCAACTGCTTTCTCCTGCTTTCAGCACATTTAAGTAAATCCTCTAATCTATAAATTTATCTTAGAGAAGCTTGTGATTTATCTTTCTCTTTCAGCTTTTCTTCAGGTGCTCCACCTCCGATCCAGCCTCCTAGATTTTTAGAGCAGTTCTGACGAGATCTAAACTCCCTTCGAAGTAGAATGTCCATCTCCTCGAAAACTCTTTTCCATGGCTCATTTCTTAGAAGTCCAAGCCCTCTTGAACGGATCCCCACTGGGGCTCCTTCGAGGGTGAGTTTCAAGACAAAGAGAGCCTCTTCTCCTTTCAGGTGCCCTCCTCAGATACTCCAAGTCATCACGGGCCTGACGATAGTCTCTCTCAACCTCAGACTTTTATTCTCGAGAGTTCTAATATGCTCCTCGAGACCTTCGATCTTCTTGTCATCCTTGGATTTCAACCACTCGAAGGCCACGATCTTCCTTTCGGCTCACCCCAGTTCTTCATTCCGATAGAAGATTGACTCTTGGGCCTCCTGGAGAGCCTCCTTAGTAAAGTTGAGTTTCTTGACCAGCTTGACATTGTTCCTCTCTAGCTGCTCTAATCGGTACTTCAGCAATTCGATTTCTTCCTTCTCTATTATCGAAACATCAAGATTGGAACTCGCAAGGCTCGTCAAATATCAACCCACATGTGTAAGGGACCTTAAAGCATTGGCAAATCGCTTCTCTCCCCTTTGATCATTGAGGAATAACCTCTCAACTGGCAATAGGAGATTTCTCAGGTACTCTATCGTAGATTGAAGTTTCTCTCCTACGAATGAAGTATGAAGCATCAGATCTGAAGGACCCACAGGAGAAGTGGCTGCAGAAAGGCACCAAGTAGTAGTCACTGCCTCCAGAGACCTCCTAGTTTCGTTGCTATCATCAGATCCTTCTCTGGATTGCCAACTGCCTTCTCCATCTGTGATATCTCAGTCAGATCCTCTTTGAAGCATCCCACGATGCTCATTTTCAGCGTTGTCTCCAACGGCACCCCATCGATTGAATTTTCTTGATGAATCTTGCACCATAGCTTTCGATGATGGGGATGTGGGC
This sequence comes from Elaeis oleifera, assembly GCA_000441515.1. Taxonomy (NCBI): domain Eukaryota; kingdom Viridiplantae; phylum Streptophyta; class Magnoliopsida; order Arecales; family Arecaceae; genus Elaeis; species Elaeis oleifera. The sequence continues at coordinate 443,109 of KE505212.1, read as the reverse complement.
TCGATGGTAGGAGCGGCATGATCTTCTTTCCTAACTATGGGTTTTGCTTCACCAACTAAAATCACAATCTGTCTCCTTCGAGCTAGAATCTACTCTAGCCTCTTCACGCACTGTGGATCCATCCTGCCCCAAGAAAATGATGAGAAATCAACACAAAAAAATTTGTGGATGTCCGTTCTTCAAAAGCACAAATTTAGAAGAGGAAGAGAATGAAAAGTCGCCACAAAATAATTAAAACCTCGAGAGGACCATCATTTGAGTGGTCCCATCAGTTATGCCCATCCGCATCAGCCGTATCAAGTTAACGTCACGAGCCTTAAATGTGGAAGATAGGCGTGAAAGCAAGAATACCCAGCAACGGATCTGAGGCACTTTTGGAGTACTCCCTTCATCTAATTTTCAGACTCGAGAGTAGGGGGTAGTGTTACGGGGGATATCATGAGCACCTTGGATCGACATTGTATTGTAAGGCATTTTAGGCTTTCGGATCGTCAATACGATTGTTGATTATCGTATGAGTTGAGGAGTCAGTCTTGCTGCTGAACTGAGACGTTCACGAAATCCGATCTGTGCATGAGTTGCCTCAGCCAATTTATCCCTTCATTATGTACGACAACTATCCATCCTGAATAAATAAAAATCTGACATAACAGTCTCCCTTGATTTTGCGGAGCAATCAAAGGCTGAATTATCTCACCCACTATAGCAATTTCAATAGTCCAATAATCTTGGGATCGTACGATCACACAGCTATATAACCAACTATCTGATATCCTTATATATAAACAATCAGAGCCCCGAGGAACTAGATAAGTCAAATCAAATTCTTCTCATAGAACTCGTTGCTGCCTCCTTTGTTCTCTATTTTCTGATTTGAGTATCGGAGGGTCTTCACCGAAGCCACAACCTCTAGTTTGGGACTTGTTTTGCAGGTCTCTCCAGTGCCAGCATCCCTATACTAGGATCAGGCATCTGATTTCTGACATCAAATATCCGTCTTCCGATCTCGATCGATTTGAGCACAACAATGATCATTCATGTGGCTCTTCGATTTGGATGCCTCATGATTGATTTTAGAGTCAAGAGGATAGATACCCTCTCCTTGCAAGAGGAGCAAAGCACGTTAGAAACATACATATGTATAAGATCTAGTTAAGTAGATATTCACTTGGATCTAGTTAGGTCACATTCGATAATGGGAACCAACATCGATGATCTAAGCTATTATGTGATCTACTATTTTTAAATTACCTATACATCAAAAATCATGTAATTTGAAAATCTCTCACCTACACATCAAGTGGTCAAAAAATATATATTATTTTCAATTTTTGATCATTTGATTCATACATATATTTTTATATCACTTAATACATAGGCTAGGAGTCTCTAAATTAATTATTTTGGTATGTAAGCAATCTAGAAATAATAGATCATATATGACAACTCAATTCAATGATGTTAGACCCTTATCATTCAATTATGATCTGACTAAAGCTAAGTGGATATCCACTTAATCAGATCCTAGTCTACATCTCTTTATATATAGACATATGTACATACATACATACATACATATACCGAGATTTTTCTAGTGTTTGTTTAATTATCTGAAATTAGATCCCAAATTTAGTTTTGTTTTAAATATTGTTTAGATGGCATGGAAGCATTTATAAATAACTTGGCTAAACTGATGCAATCAGATCCAACCCAAGCCAACTCAATTTTGAACCTAAGCTCAAAAACTTGGTCAGGTTGGGTTTAAGTTGAGGAGCTCAAGTTAGAGGTTCAATTGGGTTGTGTTTTGGATAAAGGTCTTACAATTTTAGGTTGGGCTTATGTTGACCTCCAGCTCATACCAACATGCCCGATTTCCACCCAGGTAAGTTGGTATATAATTTGATGAGTCCCAGGGATCATCTATTTAGAAAATAATTATAAAGAAAATAACTTTATCATATTTAGTTATTGAAAAAATTACTTCAAAAATTATATAAAAAAAAATTATTATGTTTATTTGGAGGTAATCTTATATGAGAATATTCCTAAATTTCTAACTATACTTTTGAATAAATAATTTCAATAATAATATTTTGTCACTCAATCCATTTGGTGGCCATTTATGCCCACTTAAATAAATACTATTAATATTGGATATCTTAAATATTGAAATATATTACATAAGTTAATAAATATTTAAAATTAATTACATATATTAGAAATATATTTATTATTATAAATAATTTTGTATTCTATGGTATATAAATAACTATATTAATTATTAATAAATCCTATGCTAGATTTATGGACAAATAATATATAAATGTATTTACTAATAATTAATATTTATGAACAAATATTAATATATTCATAATATTTTAATATATTTAATATATATATATATGAGGATATTTTTATTAAATAATGATAATTTTAGATTACTTTCACTCGGTGATCGAATATAGATAAACAAATACCACCCCCAAGTGGTATTTATTTTATATATCTTCTCTCCTAGAAAAATAGATATGGGACTCAATTTTTATTTTATCATCTATCTCGTCTACTTTTTGTGCCAAATATGGGTAATCTGATATGGAGTTTATTTTTCTATATCAAATTATTGCCAACCTAATGGGTCCTAAAAGTTTTTATCACCATGGAAGCAATTCTAAAATGACTTGGATTTCAAATTGATGTGATACATCTTTTTCATCCATTTCTCCACAGTTTTTGTTTCTTTATATATGAAAAGTTGTGTCAAAAAAATTGGCTAACAAGGACCTCCAGGGCTTGAGGATTAGTTGTGTAAAGTTAGGTGAGTGAGTGGAAATAAAGATTTTCCTACTCTAGGATGCAAAAGCATTTTTGAAGAACAATGATTAGAATGACATGATTTATAGTGAATATATAGATGTATATACACACACATCGTGTATAATTTAGCATTTTTACAAAATCAATTCAACATGTATATAAAGTCATATGTCAAGATAGACAAATCCAACAAATCAATCTTTGGATTCTATCGAATTCTGTTAATCAATCCATGATACATTTGAACCATGAACTATATAGCAATTTGTTTCGATGTGCTTAGTTGCACTAATGAAATATTGGATCACCAGTAATATGAAATATAGCTTGATTATCGTAACAAAATTTTATAGTTTGAATGTATGCAACACCTAGATCAAATAATAAACATTTGAGTCATAATAATTTGTAAGTGGCAGCTACCGTAGACATATATTCAATCTCTATAAAAGGGTACATAGGAGACTGTGGATTGTTTGTTGTATTCATATTAATATTAAGGACACGATGTGATCCATATGTAACCTAATTATTAAATTAATTTAAATAATTAAAATGATAATAAATAATTAAATTTTTTTTAAAATAAAGATAAATTTGAGCCGAAATAAGGATTCCACTGCGGTTGCAATTTTTTGATCGACGGAAGCTGTGTTAAGCTAAAAAAATTTCTAGCCTAGCTTATAAATATAGTTAGCGATTTTTCATCAAATATAGATACTGAGATCCTCTAGTATAAATTAGAAAATTTTTTTACAGTGTTCTTTTGCAGAAAAGAAGCAAGGCAAATCAGTGTTCTTTTGCAGAAAAGAAGTAAGACAAATCCATCTGATAGATTTATCTTGATATTTTTATAATATTTTTCATCTTTAATTTATTTTTTAGATTTGAATAAAATATATTTATTCTGTATCAAGATTAAATTTTTATATTCAATAATATTTGCTTTCATATAAAAAATTTTATATATCATATTTTTATTATTTTTACATATTAAAAGTTATATAATTATTATTATGAATAAAACGAAAAAAAAACCTCTGTTTCTTCTTCGGGGGATGGGCCTAATAGTGAATACTGAGGCCGCGACGTTGATTGCCGATTTGGATCCATTTTCTGATCTCGTAAAGGATTTATTATTTATTTATTTATTTATTTTAAAAGATCTGAGATTTATCCCTGTGTCAGAATTATTATAAATAAATAAAGAAAGGAAGAAGAAGGCCAAGGCTCTCCTCCTCCCATCTCGTTGATCGGACTCTATTCGAACTCTGGCTACTGCGGGATGGGCCGACGGCGAGTCCGCAGCGTCGGAGATCCCCCCTCCATTAAAGCAATAAAAAAAGGAAGGAAGGAAGGTGATAAGAGAGGATGGACTCGCCAGATCTCGGTTTATCGGTGGTCCTCTCTCTTGCTCGCGGGAGGAAAACGTCATCGGACCCTTGTGGAGACGGTGGCGTCCATCAATCTGGTATTTTTGACGGCCACCGATCGAAATTTTTGGGAAACAACGGTTTCTCGAACCCTCCTCCCGCCGGTCTCCGATCTAGCTAAATCGGCCATCTTATCGCTGGCACGCTCGTCAGGAACCGACGAATTGCTTGGAGGTGGGGCGGCAGTCTACCAATTTGGTTCTTCGATGGCTGTCGGCCAAGAATAGGCAGAGATTGAGGGCCGGCTTTCTCTCCTTCTTCCCATCTAGATCCGCCCATCACCGGCTCACCGGCGGTCGGGACGACTGTCTCAGGCTGGCTGCCGATGGTATAGGTCAGCCGGTGATACGTCGGCGGTGTTTAGCGAAGTTTTGGCCGCTGGCCAAAGAGGGTTCTAGGGTTCGAATCGCGGAAGAGGAGGAGGAGGAGGAAGAAGGGATTTGGGCCTAATGGATTCGGGTTCGGGTTCTACCGAATCCACAACAGGTTACCCATTTTCTTAAATAGAAATTTCTGATTTAGCCCGATAAAGTCTATATTCGATTAAGGCCCTTTTAATTGATGACATCTGATCGAGTAACTAGCTTCGTAAAGATCCTTGAATATTGCATTTGATCCCTGTGATGAAGTTTATATATAAACAGCCTCAGATTATTATTGAGCCCCCGTAATAAACTTTATTATATAAAAGTTCTTTTAAATTGTGTTTTCTAATTTATTTTGATTACATAAAAAGTTTGGATCATTGTTTATTTGCGAGAAATCTCTGATTATAATATAGATCATAATAAAGTTTTATATGATTATTTAGATTATTCGATGCCATATTGAAGTTAATGCATTTATTATATTTAGAAGTAGCCATAACATTCTGGATATAGTAAAATCACATAAAAACTATATATTAAATATAATGATATATGAATAAAATTATAATTAAGTCATAGTGATAATTAACTTTACGGATAAAGATTGATTATTTTTATAATTTAATTGGAATAAGATGTTAATTTAGATATTAAGAATAAAATTTTTCTAGACGTACAGGTATAGAAATTTATTATTTTGACGTCTATGTTATTGATCTTATTAGTAAACTATTAGCAAATTCCATGTATGATGCACCTCTATCCATAAGAAGGTTAGAATTCATCATTGAAATTAATATTTAATTATTTTAGATTATAGTTTATGCTTCATAGAACTAAAATTTTCTATATTTATTGATTATTGTAACTAATCCTATTGTATATATTAATGATGCTACTCTTATTCTGATATTAAGTGGTAATAATTTTCTAACCGGAAAGATAGTATTCTTTATACTCTTAGATATAAGGATTTTGATCTGACGCTTCATGTGAATGCACTATTTATTCTTATAGATTTGAGTACGCCACAATATAATTTGATATATGAGAAATGAGAGCGATCTAATCGTTTGAGTTTGATGCTCATCCAGTCTCAAGTGTCTAAAAGTATTAGAGGGTTAATCGCTCAATATGATAAGATCAAGAATTTTATGAAGGCCATTGAAAATAATTGAAAGTTTGATAAAGCATTGACTAGTACCCTAATGAAGAGGCCTTCAGGCATGAGGTTTGACAGTAGTAAAGCTGTATGTGAACTGTTGGGTTCCGGTGGCGCAGCGGAAGGGTTAGGTGTTTAAAATTTTATTCAAAACACCCGATGCACCAAAAACCCCAATGCCCATAAACCCTTGACTATAATAATCAAAGTACAATAAATATAAATTAGGATAAGAAGAATACCTACAGTGCTAATCTCAATTTTCACAAGGCATCCAAGTGTCCGCCCTCCAACCGTGATCCACACGAAAATTGAACCAAAGACAGCGCTCCTTCTTCACCTTACTTCAAGAGTTCTAGGTCCTAGAACTCGACTAGCCCTATACCGGTCAGATTTCTTCAAGAACCTGACTCCATCCTCTC
>KE505212.1:405577-418263 GCA_000441515.1 Elaeis oleifera | reverse complement strand
CTTATTGAAGCACAGATGATTCATAAAGAATTTTATTCTTTCTTCCTTATTTTAGTTATCAGAGCAATAACTGTGAAAGAATATTTCTTACTTTTTTCTTGTTTTAATCTTAAAGCAAGAATGACACCACTTGAACAAGAAACTGGAGCATTTTGTAAAATCAAAAAATGGATGTATCAAGTTATTTCGGTATCAATGCAAAAATAAATTATTAGAGCACTCAAGAAAAATAGATGTATCAGTATAATTTTTAAATAGTATCAAATGAGGATAAAACTAATATATCAGAGTAAAAAATGGGTGTATCAGAGGTGTATCGAAGATGTATCAAAAGCATATCGAGGCGTATCAGTGCAGAATACTGTATTAGAGCAAAAATTTAAAGAGCTTAAAGGAGCAAAAGAGTTGTTAAAAAATATGTATAAATATGTATACAGACAATACACTATAGACAATACACTGCTTCTATCATTATTTCTCTCTCCTTTTGACATCATCAAAAGAATGGAGTAAAGAGAGTAAGATTTTTCATGGTTGAATGTCAAGTATCAAAGCAATAGTGCATTCATTCAAGTATAATAGTCATTCATCTATACATTCATCCAAAAAGAAATGTGCCAAATAAAATGATAATAATCTCATTTATTAACATCAAAATAGAGATTACAAGAGTCATAATGAACATAAAGCTCTCATGCATCCAATCTATAAAATATAACTAAATAATCTAATACAAAATGATGAAATCAGTGAGACTGGGCATCGACCATGAGATCAAGATAGATGAAGCATGATCAGCCTTATCCTCGACCGAAGGGTCTGGTCTGAGATAAAGATGCTAGAGGATGGAAAGTAATGGACTGAACAAATACAGGCTCACTAGATGTAGAGGACCTAGACTAAAGCTGAGTCCTAATACCATCAAGCTGGGACAGGATACCCCACACTGTAAGTCTGAGTTCATCCAGATCAGTTGATACAAAGTCTTTGGAGTCCCTAATGTCTGTCCGAATCACCTTAAGAGACGAACGAAACAGATTGTGAAGTCTCTCTATCTCTCAGGTCCGGTCCTCCATCTGCAGTGTAGAAGAAGTCGATATGCCCACTCCAGTTGAGAGAGAGTCTACAATCTGTCTGACCTCCCTCTCTATATCAAAAATCCTGCCACTGAATCTGAGGGAGCTCTCCACACCCTCCAGTCTAGTACTCAAGTCAGACAAGAGCTCCATCGAAGAAAAATGTGTGGCATAATAGAAGAGTCCGAGGAAGGATCAGAGAAAGCACTCGATGGAGCTGCGACTGCTGCTGCATCTGCTGCTACTGTACCTGCTATAGAATCTGCTCCTGATATAGCTAAAACTGATGGAGCTACTGAAGTACCTGATCCTGGAACCGCTGCTGCTGAACAGATAAAATTCCTGCAACTCTCTCAGCCAGCTGTCCCATATCATCATCCTCCAAGCTAAATGATGGCACGGTATGGCTCAATGGGGTCCTCTGACCGAGGGTCCTGCCACAACCTCCGAAATAGGGTGATCAACTAGACTCGGCCTGGGCACAGGTGAAGATGGACCCTCCTCCTCAGCATGCTCCTCCTCCTCAACTACTGCAGCTCGTCCCTTGGCCCAACGGCCATCAACCCTGACAAATCTCATGCGCCTAAGGGAGTGATTGTTGTAGGTGTCAGTATATAACAGTCTACAGACAATCTTCCCCTCAAAACTTACTCCTGACTCCCTAAAGATCACAGTGAGGGCCATGCCATAAGGCAAGGGAGCCTTAGATCTGTTCAAGGCTTCCCTCATGGAATCGATCATCAGGAAAGGTAGATTCAGGAGAGTCTCTGAAACTATATGGTGCATTAGACAAATATCTCTACTAATCATCAAGTCATATCTTCCCCCTCTGAAAAAGAAAATCCTGGACACTATGTGGTGGAGTAATCTCATCTCCACACTAAGATCTTTGGCCTCAATCTTCAGGAAACCTTCTATATCATCTCTCCTAAGTATAGTTCTAAGTCCAATTTTCTTTTTGGATAGCTCATCTAGACAACTACCCTCACAAGGCATCTGAAGTAATCTTCCTAGCCTAGGTGCATTCAAGATAATCTGGACTTCCTTCACAGCAGACCTTAAAACACCATCAGAGAAAACCAAATTTGAGTAAAATTCTTTCACCAAATCAATATACACCAGCTCAGACAAACTTAAGAAAAATCTCCATCCTTGCATAATTAATTTTTCTCCAATTGAAAAACCATAATTCTTCAAAAATTTGAAATCCACATTTCTTCCCAAAGCAACCTTCCTAGCAGATAGAGAAATCTTACTTAGAGTAACCAGTGGAAATGCTTGGATTGGCTCTTGTGCTGCCTTCTTCCTCTTTTTCTCTACCTCCAAAGATCTAACCGACTTCCTTCTCTGCGACAATCTCATTTTGGGGGCCATGTCTCAAGGAGAGGATGGAAATCGGTCAAGAGGGTAGAGAGAGATGAGAAATGAAGGGAAAAAGAGAGGAGAAGAGGATTTTGGAGAGTTTCTCATAGATTTTATGGGTTAGGTTTGGAATTTGGGAAATGAAAAAGATGAGCTGTGAGAACAAGAAATTTGGGGAGAGTGATCCATGGTTTTATGAGATTTTGAGATTTGTGGAGATCTAGAAGGAAATTCTTAGGTTTGGGATGAGAGGGAGAGGAAGGGTTTTAGGGTTTGAGATGCCCCAAAGGCCCTTTAATGGAATAAGAATCGGGTCGGCTCACATGAAAAGAGCCATACCTATTCAAATGGGATGCCCCATGGAATGCCCTATCCAGGATTGCATCAGATGATTCAAAAAATAATTAAAAAGAAGAAAAAATTCAAAAAAAAATAGAAATTAGTCATATTGAGTTCAGATGATCATGAGGAGTCTCGATAAATTTGGATATAAATTTTGATTGAATATTTCAACGAAAAAAATCTGAGAAGGTATCTGAATAGCACTGATGATTTTTTAAATATCTTAAAAAATTCTCAAAAAATGATAGATGACTCCCAAAATTAAGATAATGAAGTCAAAAAATTTTAGAAAAATTTTGAGAGTGAAATTATGATTGAAATTCAAGTAGAGGGGTCTAAGATGCCCAATTCTCTTCTAATTTTATAAAATTTATTTTCATTAAGTACTTTGGTGAAATATCAGCTAATTAATTTTTAATATTTATGTATTCAAGTGTTATGTCATTATTTTGAACATATTCACTTATGAAATGATGTCTAATTTTAATATATTTTAACCTAGAGTGTTGAATTAGATTTTTGGTCAAATAGATGGCACTAGTATTATCACATCTTATGAAGATATTTTTAAGTTCAATACCAAAATCTATGAGTTGTTGCTTAATCCACAGGATTTGAGCACAGCAACTTTCAGCTGTAATATATTTGATCTCAACCATAGATAATGCCATTGAATTTTATTTTTGCTAAATCAAGAGATTAAGTTTACTCCTAAAAATTGACAAGTTCCACTAGTACTTTTCCTATCTAGTTTACATCTAGCAAAATCTGCATCTGAATAACCTATTAAGTCCATAAAAGATTATTTTGAAAATCAAAGACCTAGGTTTTGTGTTCCTTTTAAGTATCTAAAAATTTTTTTAACAGCATTTAAGTGAGATTCCTTAGGATTTGATTGATATCTAGCACACATGCATACACTGAATATTATATCAGATTAACTTGCAGTCAGATATAATAAAGAGCCTATTATGCCTCTATAGAGCTTTGAATTAATATTTTTATCATGCTCATCTTTTTCTAATTTACAGAAAGAGGTCATAGGTGTACTTATAATTTTTGAGCTCTCCATTCTAAATTTCTTTAATAATTCTCTTATGTACTTACTTTGGATGATGGAGATCCCTTCCTTCATTTGTTTAATCTGAAGTCCAAGGAAGAAAGTGAGTTCTCCCATCATGCTCATCTCGAACTCTCTTTGCATGAGCTTGGCAAACTCTTGACACAAATCTTCATTAGTAGATCTAAATATAATATCATCAACATATATCTGTATAACTAAAATTTCTTTATCTTTTCTTTTTAAAAAAAGAGTAATGTCAACTTTTTCTTTTAAAAAATTATTCTCTAATAAAACTTACTTAATCTTTCATACCATACCCTAGGAGCCTATTTTAATCTGTATAAAACTTTGTTTAATTTAAATACATGATCTGAAAATTTATAATATTCAAAATCAGGAGGTTGTTCTATATATACTTCTTCAGCAATATAACCATTTAGAAAAGCACTCTTAACATCCATTTGAAATAATTTAAAGTTCATAAAATAAGTAAAAGCAAGTAGCATTCTTATGGCTTCTAATCTAGTAACAAGAGCAAATATTTCATCAAAATCAATTCTTTCTTGTTGATTATATCCTTTAGCAACTAATCTTGCTTTATTTCTTATTACATTTTCATCGTCATCTAATTTGTTCCTATATACCCATTTAGTTCCTATTATGGGATGATTTTTAGGTCTAGCAACTAGTATCCATACATTGTTTCTTTCAAATTGATTTAGCTCTTCTTTCATGGCAATTATCCAGTTATGATCTTTTTAGCTTCATCTATTGTTTAGGTTCTAGATGTGAACAAAGGCTACATAATTACAAACATCTCTAAGTGAAGATCTAGTTCTTACTCCTTGTGCCAGATCATCAATTATTAATTCTCTAGAATGATTATGGACATACCTCCATTCCCTTGGTAGATTACCTATGTCTTGAGGTTGTTCTTGAATATTCTGATCATTGATGCTTTCATCCTCATGCTTTTCATCCAATTGATCTTTATTTTGCTCATTTGAGTTATTAAGGGTGAGCTCTTTCATTCCATCTTTTATGATACCTGCATCATCAGTACTCTCTCTCTTTCTTGATAGAAGGTCATTAGTTTCATCAAAAACTACATGAATTGACTCTTCCACTACTAGTGTTCTTTTATTAAATACTCTAAAAGCTTTGCTAGAAGTAGAATAGCCAAGAAAGATAGCTTCATCAAATTTAGTATCAAATTTGCTTAAGCTATCTTTGCCATTATTTAAAACAAAACACCGGCAACCAAAAATATGAAAATAACCTATATTAGGTTTTTACCCTTCCATAACTCATAAGATATTTCTTTAAAATTGGTCTTATTAAAGTACAATTTAAAATATAACATACTGTGTTAATTACTTCTTCCCAAAAGTACTTTAGGAGCTTGCTTTCACATAGCATAGTACGGGCCATTTCTTCTAAGATTCTATTTTTCTTTCAACAACTCCATTTTGTTGTGGTGTTCTAGGTACTGAAAAATTATGATCTATACCTTTTCATCACAAAATTTTTCAAAATCTTATTTCAAATTCAGTTCCATGGTCACTTCGAATAGAAATAATTGATAAACCTTTTTCATTCGAAACCTTTCGATAAAATTTAGAGAATGCTGAAAATACTTTATCCTTAGAAGCTAAAAATAAAATTCAAGTAAAATGTTAAAAATTATCAATAATTACAAAATCATATCTTTTCCTCCTAGATTAGTTATTCTTGTAGGATCAAATAAATCCATATGTAAGAGTTCTAAAGGTTTAAAAGTTGAAATAATATTTTTAAATTTAAAAAATTCTTGTTTATTTATCTAATTGACATGCATCATACATTTTATCTTTATCAAAATTAATTTTTGATAAACCAAAAATTGAATCCTTTTTAATGTTTTAGAAAGTGTATGCATACTAATATATGCAAGCCTACGATATCAAAACCAACTAATCTCATTAATTTTAATATTCATGGCCACAAGGCATTGCATATTTTGTAAGGATAGATTATCCAAATCAACTATGTATACATTGCCATGTCTATGTCCAATGAATCTAGTGCTAACATCAATGGGACTAGCTACAATGCACATAGATGATTCAAAAACTACTTATAACCTTTATAACATAATTTACTTATACTTAAAAGTTATACTTAAGACCATCTACTAATAATATATTTTCAATACAAGTGGAGGGAGTGATACCAAAGTTGCCAATGCCGATGATCTTCCCTTTGTCATTATTTCCAAAGGTGACCATCCCTCCATTCTTGACTTCCAATATGATGAATTAAGATTCATCACCAGTTATGTATCTTGAGCATCCACTATCAAGATACCACTTCTGTTTTATTGTTTGGGATACAAGACACACCTGCACATATGAAATCAAGTTTTAACCTTAAGTACCCAAGCTAACTTGGGTCCTTTGGGGTTAGTCACAATAATTTTTTTGAAACCCATATTTCTTAATATTTCTAGCATCAAATTTATTTGACAAACATGAATAAGCTTTATGCCCTACCTTGTCATATTTAAAATTAGTAATATTTGATAATTTCTTATAGATGCATTAACAAAATATTTTCAAAAACTTTTATTTCTTAGAGTATTATAGTCCAGTCTGACTTTATCATATATAGCTTTTTGACTATCAATAATCATCTGAAGTTTATTCGAACTTAATATAAATTTGTCAACTATAGGTTTTAACTTGATTACCTCTTCCTTTAGTTTTTAATTTTTTTTTACAAGAGTTTTATTTTGACTAAAAAATTTATCTTTTCTTTTATTAGAGACTGATTCTTTAGTTCTAATTCTTCATTTTTCTTATCAACTTCTTTTTTTTTAGCTAATACATGGTTTCTTGATTTCAGATTTTTATTTTTGTTCCTAATTCTTTTAGGTCATTTAAAAGTTCATGAAAAGCTTCTAACAGTTCATCATAAGTAAATTCATTTTGAGTTTCAGGGGTTATCTCATTTTCATGTGCCATAAGGTACAGGTTGGCTTCTTCGTAAGATTCTTCATCAGTGGTGGAGTCATCACCGTCGCTCCATGTAGCCATCATGGCCTTTTCTTCTTGAACTTCTTGAGCTGGGGGCATTCTGATTTGAAGTGGCATGGTTTCTTGCATTCATAGCAGATTATGGGCTGTTCTTTTTTTTTTTACTTCAACTCTCCCTTAGTTGGTGGTCTTCTCTTGGTCCCTTGTCTTTTCTCCTCATGAAGCATCTAAATTTTCTGATGATCAGGGCCAAGTCCTCATCTTCTTCGCTATTGTCTAATTTTTCTGTATTTCTTCTTCCTGAGCTATCAACTTGAGAGCGATAGTCCTCTTTCTTATGGTTTCATCCTCAGTATGTTGCTTCATGGTCAATTCGTGAGTCATGAGGGATCCAAGTAGCTCCTCCAATGGTAGAGTATTTAAATTCTTGGTCTCTTGAATTGCAGTGACTTTTACCTCCCACGATCTTGATAAGGATCTGAGCACTTTTCTCACAAGATCACTATTAGAATAATATTTATCAAGATTTTTTAAACCATTTATGATGTCAGTAAAATGAGTGAACATTTGAGTTATTGACTCTTCAGGTTCTATTTTAAACAGTTCATAGTTGTACACAAGCATATTGATCTTAGATTCTTTACTTAGTTTGTGCCTTCGTGTGTGACTTTTAATCTATTCCAATTTTTTTAGCTGAATTGCATGTGAAAATGCGATTAAATTCATTTGCATCCAAAGCACAATATAAAACATTCATGACTTTAGCATTGAGCTGAGCTATTTCTTATCAAATTCATCCCATTCATCTTCCGACTTAGGGAGAGACACACCATCAATCAATTTAGTGGATGTGTGTGGTTCATTTACTATGACACTCCATATATTATAGTCAAGTGCTTGAATAAAAATTCTCATTCAAGCTTTCCAATAGTTGTAGTTTGACCCATTGAAAAGTGAAGGTCGGTTTGTGGATTGCCCCTCGGCTAGGGATACGCCAAATTGGACTGCCATAGACCTTTGACTCTTGATGGTTAAATCAAACAAGGGCTAGAGCATTGGGCTCTGATACTACTTATTGTCCAGATATGGAGCCCAAAAGGGAGGGTGAATTGGGTTCTTTAAAATTTTAAGATTAGTGCACTTAAAGTGATGTGCTAAAGTATTTGAGTGGAGTGGATGACTTCTAATAAAAATAAATTCAAACACAAATGATAGGTATGTAAGTATAAAGCACAAAGAACAAGTTAAGAGATGCAAGCATAATAAACACAAAGAATTTATAGTGGTTCGGTGCTAATCTTACACCTACATCCACTCCCCAAGTTCCTACTTGAGAATTCAATCCACTAAACAGATTTCAAAGCTACAACACGTCGGACAACTCTGACCCTTACTATCCAAGCAAGAATACTTATTTTCAGGTACAAACCAATTCTCAACAATTTGATTCAAAGTTCGGATCAATCCAATTAAGTTTTAGAACCCCCCAAAACTCCAAAACCCAAATACAATATAAGAAAATAGGATACAAAAATTTAGCACAATATCCCTTAAATAAATATAATAAATGTAATAGAAATATAATACTTAAGGGGAAGAAGCTTTTTCTGAATACCGTCAATGAATTGTACACTTGATTGCAGCTGGAGAGTGGTTGGTGAAGTGATTAATGCTTCTTTTCTCTCTTTTAGGGCTTTTTGAACTTTTTTCAGATGTGAGCTTTGAATACTTACAAAACTTATGATTTTTTACTTCAAGAGAGCATTTATGATCACCATTTATCCTTGAGAATACCTTAGAGTTGGTTTAAAGCCGTTGGAGAGTATTTAATGTGCATTAAATGTACCAAAAATGGGCTGAAAATTAGTCATTACGCGTACTTGCAGGAATGAGACGTCCCATGGGGCATCCCACTGGCAATGGGACGTCCCAATTGATCAGACAAAAAGTTCAACTTTCTATTTTGATCTTAGGGTCTCAAGGATCGTCCCAGATGGATTGCCCCACTGCATGGGTCATCCTAGGTGGGTCATCCCACTGTATGTCATGAACCAAAATGAAGCGTGCCGACTACCCAATGAAAGAGGATGACCCAGATGGATCGTTCCATTTTGTGCCAACCCAGTTTTCATACATTTAAGGTTTGAAACTTATCAAAATATTTTCAAATGCTCTCAAATAACTTCAAATCGATTGGACACTCTCAAAAGGCTTCGAAAATCTCTCCAATTTGCAGAATCTTCAATTTTAGCACGCTTGATGAGGCTTTTCAAATCTAATCTCTTGGACTATCTAAAACATCACAAAATAATCTTCAAAGATAAGAAACACATTAGTAGTCTCCTTAAATAGTTTGTGATCATCAAATTAATTCTTGGGGCAATACTTCCACTGACATTCTCCATCTCAAATTTTTTTAGCATTTTCTTAATGTACTTGCTTTGGTTGATGAAAATCTCTTAATTTGATTGTTTGATCTAGAGTCAAGGAAGAAGTTCAGCTGTCCTATTATACTCATCTCAAACTTATCCTATATAAGTCTAGCAAACTCTCTACATAAGATTTTATTAGTAGCATTGAATATAATATCACCAACACATAATTGCACAATCAGTAAATTATTAAATTCTTTTATAAATAACATTTTATCTATATTTTTTTTGAAATCATTGTTTAATAAGAACTTACTTAACCTATCATACCAAGTCCTAGGTGCTTGTTTTAATCTATATAAGACTTTCTTAAGTTTGTATACATGATTAGGCAATTCTTGATTTTGAAAATCTGAAGGTTGTTCTACATAAACTTTCTCCTCGATTAATCTATTCAAGAATACACTTTTTACATTCATTTTAAAGTTTGAAATTCATAAAGCAAGTAAATGCTAAGAGTAATCTAATAGCTTCAAGTCTAGCCATGGGTGCAAAGGATTCGTTAAAATTAATTTTTTCTTCTTGATTGTATCCTTGTGTAATCTGTCTAGTCTTGTTTCTAATTATATTATCCTTCTCATCAAGTTTATTTCTAAAGATCCGTTTAGTTTCAATTACTAAAAGTTGTTAGGTCTTTCAACTAATTCTCAAATTTTGCTCCTTTCAAAATGGTTTAACTCTTCTTGCATTGCCAAAATCTAATTAGGTTCTTTTCAACTTCTATTATATTTTAGGTTCTAAATAAGATACAATGCAAAATGATTCATAGCTTTTCTAAGTGATGTTCTAGTTTTAACACTATGAGATGGATTAGCTATTATTAATTCTTTAGGATGATTGTGATCATAGCACCTCTTCTTCAACATCTTGCTCTTCATCTTCCTTTTTTTTTGAGAGAGAAAGTATCTTCAAGTGTTATATCTTTCAGTTCCTTTTGAAGATTACCTACATTCATATCAAATTCTTCTTTTCTTACTTTAAAAGAGTTAGTTTTATCAAAAATAACATGTATCGATTTCTCTACAATCAATATTCTTTTATTAAATACTCTATATGCTCTACTATTAGATAAATAATCTAGGACAATGTCTTCATCTAATTTTATATAAATTTATCTAGTTTATCTTTACCATTAATTAAAATGAAATATTTACATCCAAAAACTTTAAATATGAAATATTAGATTTTTTTTTGTTAAATTCATATTGAGTTTTTTTCAAGATAGGTCTAATTATGCTCTATTTAGTACATAGCATGCGGTATTAATAACTTCCATCTAAAAATATTTTGAGAGGTTACTTTCATAAACATGGTCCATACTATTTCAATTAATATTTTGTTCTTCTTTCTATCTTTTATTTGTTGAGGTGCCCTACGTGCTAAAAAATTATGATTAATTCTATTTTAGAATAAAATTTTCAAACTTATGATTTTCAAATTTGGTGTCATGATCACTTCTTATTTTTAAAACACTATATTTTTTCACTTGTTATTTCGTTAATAAATCAGCAAACACATCAAAAGCTTCATCTTTATGTGATAAGAATAAAATCCAAGTGAATCTTGAAATATCATCAATTATGATAAAATCAAATCTTTTTCCTCCAAAACTAATAGTTGAAATAGGTCCAAACAAATCCATAAGAAGCAATTCTAGTAGCCTAATTGTTGAGACAATATTTTTGAATTTGAAAGAAATTTAGTTTATTTGTCAAGTTGACAAGTTTTGCAAATTTTATTCTTTTCAAAATTTATCTTAGATAGATTTTTTACTAAGTCAAGTTTAATTAATCTTACTAATGAATTCATACTTGAATGACCTAGTCTATTATGCCAAATCTAACTAAATTCACTTACTTTAGCAACAAGATACTCAATATTTTTTTTTTAAGTTCATCAAGATCAATAATGTAAACATTCTCATATCTCTTTTTTGTGAATTTAATGCTATCATCAATAAACTAGTTATAATACAATGAAATGATTTAAATGACACATTAAAGCCTCTATCACATAGTTGACTTATGCTAAGTAGATTATGTATTAAACCTTCAACTAACAACATATTTTCTATACAAGTAGAGAGTATTATCAAGATATTATCAAGATCAATAATCTTGCCTTTACTATTATCTCCAAAAGACACCACACCTTCATTTTTAGCTTCAAAAGAGATAAATTGTGATTTATCTCCCGTCATGTGCCTCATCATGACTTAATAAATTATATTCAAATACTTTTGTTATCATCAAAATTAATTCAGAGATCAACATGATCCTCATTATATAATCTTATCTCTAATCAAATTTTTGCTCCGTGTTCTCCTAATCAAGTTATTTAGATATAAACTACCCGAAGCTACTAAATGCCATCACCTAGCCAATCATGCCTTTTTCTCTTTCTTGAAATTTTAACACTAGTAAAGTTATTGAATATGAATTAATTGGCTTTGAATAACCTAATTGTATTTGATGGTTTAAGGTGAAGAATGTAAGTAGCTTTACTCTCCTTATAAGTTGAGCTACCACTTGCTTTCAATACATATGATTTGTGAAAATATAAAAATAATATTTGATATTGATAATTTCTTTTCTAAATTAAGAATCCAGCATATTTATTATAAAATTATGATTTATTATGAAAAGAATGGTTCTGGAACTAGCTTCATATAGTTTTGCTAGCGGATATAAAGTTGGCATACAGATTTACAACCCTACTAGCAAGTATGATACAAACTATAAATTATGATACCATGTCGATTATGATTCTATCATGAGTATAAAATAATCTTAGGATTAATATTTATGAGTAATATTTTGAACTATGATATGTCAAAATGCCAAAATGATTTATGATTTATTTATACTATGTCCTTACAACTATATTTATGAAATTTGTATTATTTATGCATATGCAAGAGCATAATTAGTTTTATGGCATATTTTATTATGTTATTATTACTATAAAATATTTGTTTACCAATAACACTACAACAAAATAGGTTATTAGTGATGAAAATTTTCATCGCTAATAATCTATTTTTGTCGCTAATAACTATTAGCCATGAAATATTCATCGCTAATATTTCATCATAAAAAATTACATCGTTGATAATATTTTATGATAAAAAATATTTCATTGCTAATAAAAGATTTTTATGATAAATAATTTTTATCGTTAAAATATTTTTGATGAAAATTTTAATCGTAAAAAATATTTACGATGAATTATAACATCGCTAACAAATAAAAATTAATAGGGACAAAAATTTTTATCGTTATTAATTTAATTAAATATTTTTTGAAATAAAATTTTTAAAATATTTAGTGATGAAAAATTTTTATTGCAAAATATTTTTTCAACAAAAATTTTTCATCATTATTAATTTAATAAAAAA
>KE505212.1:381117-401336 GCA_000441515.1 Elaeis oleifera | reverse complement strand
ATATATATATATATATGTAGACACACACATACATATATATTCTAAAATTTTCTTCAGCAACTTAATGGCCTTTAAGGCTTCAATATTATTTTTGGAGGATAGGTTAAGGATAGAGATCTTAGTGTAAAGATAAATAGGGATGTTACGAGGGACGATCTGGGTGTTCCAAGCTTTGCTTCTTATGACCCCTAACTTTTTATATTTCAAACACCACCAACACGTACCCCTTCCCTAATTTTTATATGTCAAACACCCCTTAGCTCATAATAATGGTCGAAGCACCTGTTGAAGCCATAATAGATTCCACTAGAGGGACATTGTGAATATTACTACTTGGTTTACATCAAACTAGTTAAGGAGCGGATTATGACATTAAACACTCTTTCCACTCGAAACAATCATGTGTGCCATGTTTATTGCATTGCTGAGGATATAACTTATATGAAATTATTTGGAAAATAAGCTCAAGAAAATGATGAAAAAGACTTCCAGTGGGCAGGAAAGAAAAATACATGTGGGCATGTTGAATTTTATAGATATAATAATGTGTACAAATAAAATAGCTGGATTTTGGCATCTCAGAAATCAAAATACAAAATAATTCTAGCTACAAGAATTGACAAGAAAGTGATTCAGCTAAACTGTAGACCCACTTCTACACTTAAGATATAGAAGTAGTGATATATGGTACTATAATAGTAGATCACATGATTAATTTGTCTAGCACCGATATCGAGCCACTTCTTTTGACTCAAACTCAGATTAACATGGTATGACATCAGTTTAGAGAAAAATAAACCATTTTCATGAATCAATATGGTACTGTACATAGACCAACAATAGAAACTTTGCCCACCAAACCAACCTAATTTATTCAACAAAGTACAAGAGCTTCATCAGAACTTATTAAATTAAACAATGCTAGTTTTGAAATAAAAACCGGCAAGTTGATCAAAAGAAAGTAGAATTGGAAGAAAAGTATGGATCCAAAGAGGGTATGGACAAAGTACAGTCAGAAAAAGAGGAGAAAAATAAAATAAAGATGAGGTTCTAGCTAACATATGAAGAGTAATATTATGGGTATAGAAAAGCTGGCAGTAACAACTTGTTGTGTTGTAAAGAAGAATTTATAATATTTTTATCTCAAATAATTGATTATTTATGATGAAAAAAAAATTTTCATCGCTACTAATCCGAATTTTAAATTTTAAAATTTTATTTCTTAAAATATTAGTGACGAAAGTTTTTATCGTAAATAGATGAGTATTTACGAAGAAATTAAATTTACGCCGTAAACATAAATTATTTACGATATAATATTTTCATCACAACTAATCTGTTATTTTAAATTTTAAATTTTTTAATATTAATGATGAAAATTTTTTGTCATAAAAACTGAAGTATTAGCGATGGAATGATGTTATTCATCACAAATACATTAATTATTTATGATAAAAAAAATTTCATCGCTAATAGTCGAGTTTTTGAATTTTTAAAATTTTTTATTTTTTTCACATATTAGCGATAAAAAATATTCATCGTAAATCATCATGTATTTTGCGATGAAAAATAAGAATTCTATCATAAATACAGGATTATTTATGACATAACTTTTTCATCACAAATAATCTATAATTTTTAATTTTTTATTTATTAGAGACGTAAGAGTTTCATCGTAAAAATTTGAATATTAGCGACATAATATTGTTATTCATTACAAATACGTTAATTATTTACGATAAAAAAATTTCATCACTAATAGTTGAGTTTTAAATTTTAATTTTTTTATTTTTTCTACATATTAGCGACGAAAAGCATTCATCGTAAATCATCATGTATTTTACGATGAAAAATATGAATTCCATCGCAAATATAGGATTATTTACGATGTAATTTTTTTAATTTTTAATATTAGTGATGAACTTTTCATCATTAATAAGTTTTATTTACGACATAAATTTTATTTGTGTCGTAAATACATAATTATTTGTGATGAAAAATTATGTCGCAAATAATCTATAATATTTAAAATTTTAAATTTTTTAATTTCTTCAAGTATTAGTGATGAAAATGTTTAGTTGTAATTAACAAATATTTACGATAGAAATATAGTTTTCATCGCAAACACTTATATTATTTACGACGAAAATTTTTCATCACTAATATTTAAAATTAAATTAAATAAATTTTATTATTTACGATGAAAATAATTATCGTAAATAATTTATATTTATGATAAAATTATTTTTCGTCGCTGTTATGTCTTGTTTGTGACGAAAAAATAATATCATCGTAAATAGTTAATTATTAGCGACGTAAAATTATATTCGTCGTAAATAATAAAATTGGTGACGAAATATTTTCTATCGTAAATAAATTCATCGTAAATTTTTTTTTTTTTGTTAGTGTGATACTTATATTCTTTATATGATATATTGATTCATCTAAACGCTTATGCCTGACCTGGCAAGGTAACGCATGATTTACTTCATGAGCTATGTAGATTACTTTCTTTTTATTATTTTAGGCCAATAGAGGACTAGGAATGAGGAATGAATATGGCTTAGCGTCCACACATGCCAAGGGATTTTTATAGCAATATTTTAGTTTATTAGTTGGTTATGGACTTGTAGTTGATAATTTTTTGAATTTTTGAAGTTAGATGTCTTTGAACACTTGAATTTGGATTTAAAAGTTCAATAACAAAGCATGTTTCTTCATCTAATTAATGGTGGACTTTGGACCTTCTTTGTTATATTTTATATGAAATAGATTTTCATACAGATTTCTATAATTGCCTTCATGGCATTATGAGCTATACCCCACCGAAGTATAGCCTTGGGATCTCGATGAGCTACAGTCAACCGTTCTCACTACATTTTTGATAAAACGTCTAGCCTGTAATCCATCACATACCCTCTTCCCTCCCGCGGAAATCACGTTGGCTGGCCAATGTGGTCAATGTTAGTCCAATCATTTAAAATGTCTAATTATTACCTGGATCAGGTCCACTTGGACCACGCCACATCCCATCGTGGATAAAGCGCCACATTGCCCCTTGTATTTCACCAATTACCAATTGCACGTAATCCACCTCGCCCTGATCCACCTGGACCTCATCCATGCAATAATTTCTCCGTGTAAAATAATCTCCCCCTGCCCTCCCGAAA
The DNA here is from genome assembly GCA_000441515.1 of Elaeis oleifera. Taxonomy (NCBI): domain Eukaryota; kingdom Viridiplantae; phylum Streptophyta; class Magnoliopsida; order Arecales; family Arecaceae; genus Elaeis; species Elaeis oleifera. Next base: position 398,166 of record KE505212.1, on the reverse strand, counting down.
ACCAAGTTGCACAACCGGTAATCGCGGTCCCCACAGATGGAGAATTCAAGTGGACCAGGGCGAATCGTGGAGCGCAATCGGGAATTGGTGAAATACAAGGGTAATGTGGCGTGTTTCCACCGTGGGATTTGGTGTGGTCCAACTGCACCTGATCCGAGTTATAATTAGACCTTGTAAACCCTGTAAAACCTTTCTTTAACTAATAACTATTAGGCGGCATCACCTCCTTTCACATCAAGAAAAAAAAAAAAAAANNAAAAAATACCTCCAAAAGAGACAAATCAACGTTTTCTTAAAATGCTTAATTCATATGAATTTGCCTGTCTAATTTTTGATATTTTATGAGGTTAATTATAATGAAAATATCTTGTTATGTGCGTTCGGATTACTTTTTGGTAAGCATTTCCTCGGTTGTGCGCTGGTTGATTATTGTGCAACTGAACTATATATGAGTCGTCTTGAGAACGGCGATGCTAGTGGATTATGACTTGGCCAAGGGGCTAGCTCAGCAGGACATTGTTCCAACTATTGGGTTAATTGATTCGCCCAGATGTATAATAAAATTTTTTAAGTATTTAAAAATATACAAACTAGATACAACAAAAGAAAAAGGTACACATTATTGGTAGATTTTCTAATTTAAATGTTGCACACTAAATTATGTGGATTTACACCTTGGATTGTTTTATTGATGGCATGAATGTAAAGTAATCATGATCAAATTTTTAAAAGATATAAAAAGTATACACAATATAAAAGAAATGTAGAACTAGTTGTTATCTTCTAAATATTTTAAATAGTTAAGTTCTGGAAATACCCTAAAGAATTTGAAGTATATATATTTTTCATTTCCGACAAACAAGAAGGATTTTACTATTGAAATATCACAATAGCATGAAATAGTTTCTTTATTCTTTACATCATTAAATTCATGCAAAACTATTTTTTTTGTTGTTGCTCCATCATTTGCCAGTTGTTACGTATGAACCTAGCTCATTTGACAGAGAATGACTATGGGTTATTCGATAAATCATTTATTGCTTATGTATACAATCTTCCTCGAAATATTTCTGTAATTATGAATTATACACAATACACATGTCATCACCCTTAAACAAGGGCCAAAGCACAATTGTATGTATACACACATACACACATCAGCGAAAAAAAAAAGTTTAATGAGCAAGCTTCCTTTTTCACATATTTGATACGGTTTCTTGAAGTCCTTTGGTATTTTCCGTTGTACCAACATTTTTTCTGAATTTTGAATTCTTCTTTAACTAAATATATAGGAACTAAAGGAGGAAATAATTAATATATGATTTTGCAAGTTGAAATTAGCTTGCCGACATTATTGTTAGTGAAATACAACCATGACTCTTTAAAAGGTTATCAAAGTTGGTCTATTGTTCATAGGTGGTAAGGCGCATCCTTTATTCGACAGGAGGTATAACTGTGATTACAGAGGACGGCATGAGTTATAAAGCAGAATATGTGATGGTTTCTGTTAGTATTGGCGTTCTCCAAACAAAACTCATCGATTTCAAGCCAGTCTTACCTGTAAGAGATGACATTGTTAATTACAATAAATACAAACTTATTTATAGTTTCAATTTAACATCATTCACCTGTTCTAACATTTAATAATTTCATACTATGAATGTTACTAATGCTTGCCTATTATTGCTGACTTTCACCTCACAATATTGGAACAGCAATGGAAAATCCTAGCAATATGCCAATTTATACCAAAATCTTCCTCAAGTTCCCTTACAAATTTTGGCCTGAAGGGAATGGGACAAAGTTCTTCCTTTACACCAATGAAAGAAGGGATATTATCCAATATGATAGGTAAGCCTTTTCTTACTTTAATTATGATTTGTTTATAGAATAGGTACATAATAACTCTTCCTCTATTTATTTTCTTTTGAATGAAAAGCAATCATTCTTTCATAATAATTTATGGTATACAATACTTGCCATTATAAACTTGTTAACCCATCTAAGATTGTGATTGGACTAAATTTGTGATAAGAAGTCTATGAGTGCTCCTTACCTCTTTAATATTGTTTGCAGCAATTTGAAAAGCAATATCCCGGTGCCAATGTCCTCATGGTTACAGTAACAGATGATGAATCTAGAAGAATAGGACAACAAAAGATTCTGAGATAAAGGCAGAAATTATAGAAGTTTTAAGAGAAATGTTTGGTAAAAACATACCAGAGGCAACTGACATACTTGTTCCTAGACGGTGGTCTAATAGGTTTTACAAGGGCTGTTTCTCTAACTGGCCAATTGGAGTCAATCGATATGAGTACGAACAGATTAAGGTAATAAGCAAATGCCTTATATTTATGAGATATCTTAGCTCATCAATATTGCTAATAGACAAATAATTAGATAACAATAATACCAACCTTAGAGATTATAATTCAAGATTCATCTAATTGTTCACTTATGATGAAGGCACCTGTTGGAAGAGTTTACTTCACTGGGGAGCACACGAGCGAGCATTACAATGGCTATGTCCATGGTGCCTACCTTTCAGGTCTGTTTCTTTAATCTCACCAATTATCAGAAGATTTTTATCAAATTTGGTGCTTATATTTTGATAACTTGTTCTTTTCTGGCATTGACTCTGCAAACATAATGCTTAAATGTATTAAGAATAAAATGTGCAGGGTCCAAATCAAAGCCAAGGATGCATAAGTGCAGGTAATTATTATCTTTTTTTAAGACAATATGCATATATCATATTTATCTAAGAAAATATTCACCTATTCTAAACACTACTTAAAAGAGCTCCAATAAACAAGCCATAATGTCCATGAGAAGAAAGAATATAGTGTCGTTTTTGTTCAAGAAATGGTTTGGTGGAACTCAATTACTTTCATTAATTCAGTTAAATGGATATATGAAATGAAATGAAGGCCCTAAGGCTAGCAAAATAAAGAAAATCGAGAAGAAAAAAAGGATAGAAAAGTATGTGAAAGTTGAAAGTTGGAGGTAGGTTTAATAAGAAATTTGGAGGAGTTTGCAAAAAATCTATTATTTGTTCTAAGAAAAGTCACCCAACAATTAGAAGTAAAAATATCCCAATCCTTCTTCCTTGATTATTTGATATAATTTTTTTAATAATACCAAAAATATGGATCTTGGTTGTATGTACAAATATAGTGTCCCAATAAGAGTCTACTAGATAGATTTAAGAAATGTGTGCTATAAGACAAGATGATTGAAGTTGTTGAATAACCAATTGACCCCTAAACCTTAAGCTGATAGAAAAAGGATCAATGTATATTCAGCTTAACAATCCCTCACATGTAGCTCGGACCATGCTATTGTCAGATAATTAAGTCCGAAACACACAAGAATCAGGATAATTGATAAAGTGGGATATTGAAACAAAACAACTGAACTATAGGGATTCAAACTTGTGACCTCTAATAAATTTAACCTGTGGTCATTTTTAGTCAATAAACCTCAACAAACCTTAAGCTGATAAGGAACAATTGACCATCTATATTACACTCATTTGGTTAAGGAGGCCACCACCATGGTCACATCATGATCACATCTTTATTCCCTCCACTTTCCCCTTTTAAATGTAGCTTCTTGGGTTCTTCCCTCTTCGGACCCTTTACTCGCTAGTTCACAGAGACGCATCTTCTCCATGAAAGCAGTCCTCTTCCTTCCCCCATGAAGGCAAAGCCTGCCATCTGAAGTTACCAAAAGAAAGGAGAAACAACTTAATTGCGTCCAAATGGGGTTTATGGTTACTTGCAAGGTGGCCGCTTCCACTTCCTTGCCGGCGAGAGAGGCCGAGAAAATTGTCTGAAGGCAAAGGATCATAAAACTGGTGGCAGAGAGGGTGGAGACCACCCACCGCATATACGAGCATCGGTTCTCGCCACAGCCAGGGGAAATCCATCGGGCAGCGGAGCCGTGTAGCTGCAGCGCCGGTGCCGGTTATGGCATACCACCAGGTCCAACATGGCCATGGCCAGGCCTAGCCAAGCCGGGCAGAGGAGTACAAGCTCAAGCACACCAGCCCCCAACTCGGCGAGCGTTGGTCTTTTTAGATCCTTGACAAACATAGCTTTGAGGCACCATGCAATCCAAGATTGTTTGGGATCAGCGAAATTAAAATCTTCATTACTCAAGGACTAAATTATACCAAATGAGTTTTGCTTACTACTACCACTATGATTGCCACTATATTACTATTGCAACTAGCATCATTGCCACCATCACCAATACAATGTTTGAGATAATTAGCTAAATAAAATTTTGATCTTCTCAAAGATCCAATTATACCAAATTCTTTACTATCATGGATACTACTAGATTTCTAACCTACCGTGTCTGAGATAGGACAAGTAATCAATTACTAATACTAATACGATATTTTTCAACTAAATAAAAATCTTGATCTTCTCAAGGACTACTACCACCAGTGCTACTGCAACTACTATTTCAACTGCTATTGATATTACTATGATTACTATGATTACTATTGCTATTATTAGTTTAGTATCGTGCTATGTTTTGATCTAACTATATCCTGTTATCCAAAGGTTGAACATTTTTAAGAAAATCAAAAAGAATAATTTTAGCTCCAAATCTATAGCATCTAAAAGGATTTTAAGATCTAAGGTCCTAAGAGAGTTGAACCATTACCAAAGAATATTACTTAAATCAAAAACTAAAATTTTTTATGTTCAAATAGTTCAATATGTATTGTACTACAATATACTATATCTTATTGACCTAAAGATTAAATATTCATCAACTTTATAGAATCTATTTAAGGATCTCTCTAGAATATTATTATCTAATCATTAACTTATGTCAAGAAATAGCCAACAAGGAATAGATTATGGATTTTAAGGACACCCTTCCTAAATGAAAAAAAAAGTCATTATTTTGATAGAAAACTATTATATTTTCTTTACACAAAATATTTTATCAAAATCATCACGAACAAAGAGCAATTGGACATAAATACTTTATTTCTTGCTTCTATATGTTAAGAATATACTATTACTAACTCACTTTGCTTTGTAGGTCTGGGTGCAAACCAACTTCAAAGAAAAAGTAGATATATATGTCTCTCCAGTCACTTCGGTGCTGTCTCATAGTTTATCTATGGACGCTTTCTAGAGAACAATAATTGCTATCTTTTTCTTCTTTATTTTCTTAAATAATGAAGGGTGCATCAACAATTTCAAATAAAGTATAAGAAGACTACTCGTATCAAACACTCAAGTCAAGACCATCAAAGTTCAAGCATGAAATTTTTTCAATTGGTCAAAGGTTTCAACCACTATGCTACAGCTCCATTGTAATTGTATGTTTCCCATCAATTATTATGGAGCTAACAACGAGCATATGATATGAATTAATTATGCTACTAATAAGTTCATATTTCAAAGGACATGGTTGAGAAACTTAATTTGTCCCAATGTATTATTTCAAATAATCATCTTTTTTAGTTGTTGGATAAATAGACCAACACGGGCTAAGGATTGATGATCTTTTTTGCTAATTATTTCATTGGGCTTCCATTGTTTTGGCTTAGGACTTCCATTCAAACAAACTTTCCTTACATGTTGACATTGAAATCCACTTTCAAAAGCTTCAACTAAAAAGAATTGAGGTTGGTGGCTGATTTGGATTTTCTATGATAAATTAGATCAAAGTTATAAACGATCTTTTAGTATTTTTCGATTTTTAGCAAAATGATAGGAAAAGGCCACCACATACTTCATTATAAATGAAATGGATATAAAAGTATGAAAAAAGAATGGAAAAGAAAGGCAAAGATGAAAAAATTATATAAAAGAGTATGAGAGCCCAAACAATTCAAGAATCAAGATCCAGTCCAAAGAATGAACCAATGATAGGTTACAAACCCAATCATAGGTTAAATAAATCCAAACCAATTTAGAAGTATAAAAGCCTGACATTTTACTAACCTATCTAGCTCAACTTAAATAGGGAGCTAGTTGGCCTTCATATCCAGCGAGCCTCTTATAACAATACTAAATTTGTCCCCCATATGCTACAATAAAATAATTTTAAGCAACAACCAAAAATATTGCTTGAAGATTCAAAACTATTACCTAATAATTTTGGCAATGATTTTCTGACCACTGCTTATGCGGTCCTTGCCTAAAGTCAAAAGCAATGGTATTTTGATTTTAAGCCGATGCTTAAATAACTACTGCCTAATAGAACCTTATGCAATAGTTTTAATGAATATTTATAACGGTTCATTCTAATTAGATCACACCAAAACCATCAACTTAGCATCACTATATGGAATGATAAATGAGGTACTATAAAGCATTACTTAAGGCAAGAGTTACATAAGTTATTGCCTAAAAGTGTTGTATTATGTAACAACTTTACATTTTACTACCAATAAATTTACTTTATGAAATAGAGTCATCATGTGCTGCAAAAAGTATTATTTTATATAACGATAAATGAGATCATTGCTTTAGACAATATTTAAAGAAATCATTGCTAAATACTAATAATTTAAGCAATGATTAAAGAGATGGTTGCTAAAAACCATCACTTTAATCAATAGTTTCACAAGCCATTGCTCAAAAGCATCACTTTTATACAATGATTCTAAACTCCACTATGAAAGAGCCTTATTTTCACAAGCCTTATTATTTTATACAATGATTATTATAGCTGCAGCTATAGATCATGACTAAAAATAATAGTTGTATAAATTATTGTCCAAAAGTATCATTTTATATTATGACTATAAAATTGACATTTAAACTTATACCTTTATACAACAATTAGTTTTATCACTATAAAAAATACTAATTTAGGTAATAGCTATAATTAATCATTACATATGTACAGATATATAAACAATAATAGTAAAAAATATTATTAAATATAATTTTATACAATGATATTTGAAAATATTGTATAGCTATCGCATGATGTATCCTAGGGCAACAATTTAAAATTGCTATTCTAAAATCACTATCTAAAATATGATTTACACTAATGGTTAAAAATATCATTGCCATAGAATCACTTTTGTAATGATTTTTTTAGCCATTACTTCTCGATCATTGTCTAAAGTTATTATTTGATTTAAATATCTGCTACTAAAAACTATTTTTGAATTAATAATTTATCTTAATTAAAATACATCAGTCAAGAACATCAGTTACTCAATCAAAAGTATATTAATTAGTATATTAGAAGAATATTAATTAACTAAATGGTTATATAACTTAAGGTAGAAGTTATGTAAGTCATCATCCAAAAATATTGCATTATGTAATGGCTCTACATTCTGTAACTGATGAATATTACTTTATGCAATAGTTCCATCATATGTTGTGAAATAAATCACTTTATGCTGTGGTAAATAAATAATTACTAAAAACTATCACTTTAGATAATTTTTAAATAAATCTTTGCTAAACCACCAATTTAGATAATGGTTAAATAAATAGTTACCAAAATATTTACTTTAGACAATAGTTTCAAAAATTATTGCCTAAAAGAATCATTTTTATGTAATAGTTCTAAACATTGCTATGAAAGAACCAAATTTTCTGCAACAATTATATTATCCATTGCTATAAGAAATTACTTTATACAATGACTATTATAACTACTGCTCTAGATTATAATTGAAGACAATGATTATATAAATTATTTTTTAAAAGTATCATTTTAAGCTATGGCTATAAAAATTGCTATTTAGAATTATATCTTTATATAATAATTATTTTAGTCACTGTAGAATATACTATTTTAAGCAACAATCATAACTAATTATTGCATATAGACAAACATATAAATAAAAGTAGTAAAAATATTGCTAAAATATAAATTTTATGCACTGATATTTAAAAATCGTTGCATAGCCATCATATAATATACCGTACTGCAATAGTTTAAAACCACTACTCTAAAATTGCTATCTAAAATTAGAATAAGCTAATAGCTAAAAAAACTATTGCCATAAACTACTTTTGCATTGATTATTTTAGCCGTTACTTCTCGACCATTGTCTAAAGCTATTTTTCTTATAGTCTGCATGCACAAGGAGAGATCTCTCCTTCAACTTTCTCTCTACCATGACTAGCTCATTGAACCTACTCTAACTCCAATATCTACATTGGTTCAGCTCCTTTTTGAATAATCTTATTTGTTATATTTAAGATTCTCTCTATACCAAACTCTAACTAAAGTATTTGTTTATACACCTACAATAGATAACACATAGTAAGTAGGCCTTGTTTCATTTTTTTCTTTCTTTCTTTGTGAGTGTGTGTAATGTGAAAGGCAAAACAAGAATTCTTCATGTATGGATCATCCCTTGCTAATATACTAGAGTCCTTAGAATCCATGTCTACATTATCTTCAGGCTACAAAACTAGCCCATTTAGTCAACAATCAAAAATTGCTTGATCATGGCAAATACCTCTTAGATTAATATATGTAGTCTCAATCTTGATCGGCTTCAACAGTAAAATGGTGGTAATGCCGTTTGACTCATGAAAGTCAGAAGGTTTGTAGTTATCTCTTCTATCTTGAGACTTGAAATAAATATTTACTTGATAAATATTCTTTTGTAATTACTAGATCCTCCATCTTGCTCACAAAAAATTCTATGGGCTTAGATGCACCTTTATAACCTTGCTTTTTGTTAATTTGAAGAGAATAATACTCTATGTTATTGTCTTAGCTTCCACATTACAGTTGATAGGTTTACATGGAAATAGGTTGATTTCACATTTGGCTTTCTTCACACAAATCTACCTTTAGATCATCCTCTGATAACCTTATGATCTATACATAGATAATGATTGAGTTTGGAACACTATAAGATTTGTGTGATAGGTGATTCGACAATAGATTTGTATAAAAAAAAGTGAATCCTTCTTTTGCGAGAAAGATAAAACCCCAATCTGTTTACATGTAAAGTCCCTAATCGTGTTAGATAATTGTACATTCTCAAGATCCATTCCTCGAACCTTCAGGTCATACATAATATACATCATTAATAACTTAAATAAAACAAGTGATCCAATCAAAGAATTCCTATAAATTATTTGGTAATTTAAACTAGCTATTATTATACCAATTTAATGTATCTTTCTATTATACATGTTTTATAAAAGGTAGTGGATGTGTATCATTGGGAGGTTATAGCCTAAACTTTACATAGCATCATGGAAGTTTTTTAAAAAAAAACAAGCAAAAATAAACCAGAATGAAAATCAGAAGCTAAAAATTAAATTAGAAAGGCTAACTAGAACTAGTATTAAAGCTAGAGATAACTAATAGCTTTATCTTGCTATTAAAAGGTATATGTCGATGCTTAGAATTCATCAAGAATTTTTAAATGAAGCCATGAATTGCCAAAATCCATCAACTTACAGTTGAGATTCTTTCTAGGGCTCCCTACATTGATGAGGCTCATAGGTGCTCTTAGCACTAGAATGGAACTCTAAGTATGTTAAGATAAGACTTCTAGAAACTAATCCCTTAACTTAAAGCATTTCTAAATACAAAAATTTAGTTAAGGTAGCTTTGATAACTTCACTAAAACTAAATTCTTACCCTACATTTGCTCGAGATAATGAAAGGGAGGATGGATGATGTTGAAAGGATGGATTGCTCTCATCCATTGTTGGTTTCACAAGTGCTATATGGATTAGAAGAGAGGATTGTCCATCCATCATAGTCTACCAATATGCGTCCTCCTAATTTAAAAGGATGCATACAGGATGAATGGAGTATATGAGGAATAAAATATTATATTAATATAATTATCCCTTGTTAATGTTTTAATTAAATCTTAATACTTCTTCAATAGCCCACATCTCACCTCTTCTCCTTAATGCCAAAAGAGTCCATCACTAGCCAGCTCATGACCGTTGGATCTAGGTAAGATTATTTAGCAATTTTTTTCTTCTTCTTTATTTATTTATTAGTTTGGGTTTGAAGTTTTTGTGGTTCGAATCTCCTTCTTTTTTCTATAATCTGAATTTTTGATCACCTCCATCCCTCCTTTTCACTTACATGTATGGTGATAGTTGGTGAAAAGAGGCCAACTATCGCTGTGATTGAAAATAAAAAAAAAACAAATGATATTCAAGGTAGATATAAAACCAAATAAAGATATATTTCAATCACTATGCATCTTTCATACATGGATAAGAATAGCATAGAAAAGAGGAAAATCCATATACAATTCAAATATTTAAAGAAATGATAGATGGCTAGGAGTCCAATAACTCTATTAGCTTAGAACTATTCAAAGCATCCAACACACCTAGAAAGATTTATTAAGGATGAAAAGCATAGCTTCTAAAAATAGCTAGAGCAAAAGAATTGATTTCCTCACATTTGGTCTTGACACAAAATCACATCACTTTAAATTCATCTATTAGCTATTTAGCATTAAAAAAAAGCTTTATACGAATGAGGTAGAATAAAGATAATATTTCAATCATATATCACTTGCACCATAGAATGCAGTGCTGCGCTCAATGGTTGCTATCAGAAGATGGATGGCTATCAAACAAGACAATCTAATGTATCATATAATATTATTGCTATTATTAGTATAGTATCATGCTATGTTTTGATCTAATTATATCCTATTATCTAAAGGCTAAACATTTTAACAAATCAAAAAGAATAATCAACTCTAAATCTATAGCATCTAGAAAGACTTTAAGATCTAAGGTCCCAAGAGAGTTAGTCATTACCAAAAAATTAATTAAATCAAGAACTAAAATTCTTTATCTTCAAATAGTTCAAATACATATAGTACTAGAATATACTATTTCTTGATCCAACTGTATCTTGTTGATCCAATGATTAAATATTCATCAACTTTGTAGAATCTATTCTAGGATCTCTCCAGAATCTTATTATCTAATCATTAATTTATGTCAAGCAAAAGCCAACAAGGAATAGATCATGGATTTTAAGGATACCATTCCTAAATGAAAAAAATAGCCATTATTTTGATAGAAAACTATTATATTCTTCCTTGCGCATAATATTTTTCGAAGCCATCACGAACAAAGAGCAATTGGGCATACATACTTTATTTCTTGCTTCTATATGTTAAGAATATACTATTAACAACTAACTTTGCCTTGTAGGTCTGAGCATTGGGGTGCAAACCGACTTTAAAGAAAAGTAGATATATTTATCTCTCTCCAGTCACTTAGGTGCTGTAGTTGTCTCATAGTTTATCTATGGATGCTTTGTAGAGAACAATGATTGCTATCTTTTCTTTCTTTATTTTTTAAATAATGAGGGGTTCATCAATAATTCAAATGAAAGATAAGAAGACTACCAATATCAAACACTTAGGCCAAGACCATCAAAGTTCAAGAATGAAATTTTCTCAATTGGTCAAAGATTTCAACCACTATGCTGTAGCTCCATTGTAATTGTATGTTTCCCATCAATTGTTATGGAGCTAACAATAAGCATATAATATGAACTAAATATGCTACAAATAAGTCCATATTTCAGAAGACATTATTGAGAAACTTAGTTTGCCCCTATGCATTATTTTTAGATAATCATCTTTCTTTCCAACAAATATTATATATGTTAAGGAATAAAGAGAAAATTTATAACCAAAATTCATATCAAATGTCCTTAGAAGAAAAAAAAAAAGTTTTGATTGTTGGACAAATAGACCAACATGAGCTAAGGATTGATGATCTTTTTCGCTCGTTATTTCATAGGGCTTCCATTGTTTTGGCTTAGGACTACCATTCAATCAAATTTTTTTTACATGTTGCATTAAAATTCACTTTCAAAAGCTTTAATCAAAAATAATTACAGTTGATGGCCGATTTAGATTTTTTATGTTAAATTAGATCAAAGTTATAGGAACTTTTTAATATTTTTTACTTTTAGCAAAATGATAGGAAAAGGCCACCACATACTCCATTATAAATGAAATGGATACAAAAGCATGAAAAAAGAATGAAAAAGAAAGGCAAAGATGAAAAAAAGAAAAAGAAATACACAAAAGAGATATGAGAGCCTAAATAGTCCAAAAATCAAGATCCAATCCAAAGAAATCAATCAATGATAGATACGAGGCCCAATCATAGGTTAAATTAAATTCAGACCAACTTAGTATTACAAAAGCCTAACTTTTTATCAACCTATCTAGCTCAACTTAAATAGAGAGCTAGTTGACCTTCATATCCAGTTGGCCACTTACAAAAATACTAAATTTCATCCTCCATATACTGTAATAAAAATAATCTTAAGTAACAACTAAAAATATTACTTAAAGGTTCAAAACCATTGCCTAATTATTTTAGCAATGATTTTCTGGCCGCTACTTATGTGGTCATTGCTTAAAGTCAAAAGCAATGGTGTTTTAACTTTAAGCTTATAATGCTTAAATAACCACTGCCTAATAGAACCTCATGCATTGATTCTTAATGAATATTTATAATGGTTCTTTTCTAATTAGATCACACCAAAATCATCAAATTAGCATCATTGGATAGAATGACAAATGAGATCATTGCCACAAAGCATCACTTAAGGCAAGAGTTACATAAGTCATCACCTAAAATATTACATTATGCAACAACTTTACATTCTACTATCAATAAAATTACTTTATGCAATAGTATCATCATATGTTACAAAAAAGCATCACTTTATACCATGATAAATGAGATCATTGCTGAAAAGTATCACTCCAGACATTGTTTAAAGAAATCATTGCTAAACACCGATAATTTAGGCAATGATTAAAGAGATGGTTGCTAAAAACAATCATTTTAACCAATAGTTTCATAAGTTGTTGCTCAAAAGCATCGCTTTTATATAATGATTCTGAACTCCACTATGAAAGAGCTTTATTTTCACAAGCCTTATTACTTTATACAATGATTATTATAGCTGTAGTTACATACTATGACTAAAATAATAGTTGTATAAATTATTGTCCAAAAGCATCATTTTATATTATGACTATGAAATCGATATTTAAATTATATCTTTATACATGATTAGTTTATTGCTATAAAAATATTAATTTTAGCAATAGCTATAATTAATATTTGTATATATACAGATGTATAAACAACAATAGCAAAAATATTGCTAAAATATAAATATTTACGAAATGATATTTGAAAATCGTTATATAGCCATGGCATAATATATCCTAAGGCAACAGTTTAAAATTGCGATTCTAAATAGTGTCTAAAATGTGATTTACGTCAATTATTAAAAATCTTGTTGCCTTAGAACCACTTTTGCAATAATTTTTTTTAGCCATTGCTTCTCGACTATTATCTAAAACTATTATTTGATTTAAATATTATCTACTACAAAAATCTATTTTAAATTAATAATTTATCTTAATTAAAATATATTAATCAGGAACATCAATTACTCAATCAGAATTATATTAATTAGTATATTCAAAGAATATTAATTAACTAAATGATTATATCATTTAAGGCAGAGATTATATAAGTCATCATCCAAAATATTGCATTATGTAACGGTTTTACATTCTACTACTAATGAATATCACTTTACGCAATAGTTCCATCATATGTTGCAAAAATGCATCACTTTATACTACGACAAATGAAATAATTACTAAAACTATCACTTTAGGTAATGTTTAAACAAATCTTTGCTAAAAATTATCAATTTAGATAATGGTTAAGTAGACAGTTGCTAAAATATTTACTTTAGATAATAGTTTCATAAGTCATTGTCTAAAAGAATCACTTTTATGCAATGGTTCTAAATGTTGCTATGAAAGAACTTAATGTTCTGCAATAATTATTTTATCTATTGCTATAAAAAATTACTCTTTACAATGACTATTATAACAACTATTCTAGATCATAATCAAAGATAATGATTGTATAAATTATTTTTTAAAAATATAATTCTAAGTTATGACTATAAAAATCACTATTTAGAATTATATCTTTATACAATAGTTATTTTTGCTAGTGCAAAATATACTAATTTTAAGCAACAACAATAACTAATTGTTGTATATAGACAAACATGTAAACAATAGTAGCCAAAAATATTGCTAAAATATAAATTTATGTCATGATGTTTGAAAATCGTTGCATAGCCATTGTATAATATATCTTATGGCAATGGTTTAAGACCGCTACTCTAAAATTACCGTCTAAAATCAGAATAAGCTCACGGTTAAAAAACTATTGCTATAGAACTACTTTTGTAGTGATTATTTTAGTCATTACTTTTCGACCGTTGTCTAAAACTATTTTCTTGTAGCATGCACAAGGAGAGATCTCTCCTTCAATTTTTTCTCCACCATGACTAGCTCATTAAACCCACTCTAACTTCAATATCTATATTGGTTCAGCTCCTCCTTTTTAAATGATCTTTCTATTACATTCAAGATTCTTTCTGTATTAAACTCTAATTGAAGTATTATTGTACACCTATAATAGATAAATACATAATACCCTTCTCTCTTTTTTTTTTTCTTTGTGAGTGTGTATAATACGAAAGGCAAAAAAAAAATTCTTCATGCATGGATCATCCCTTGCTAGTATGCTGGAGTCCCCAACATCCATATCTACATTATCTTCAGGTTACAAAAGTGACCCATTTAGTCAACAACCAAAAGTTACTTGATCATGGCAAAATCCTCTTAGATTAATATATATAGACCCAATTCTAATAGACTTCAATAGTAGTAAAATCGTGGTGATGTCATTTGACTCGTATTGAAGTCAGAAGGTTTGTGGTTAGCTCTTCAATCTTGAGATTTGAAAATAATTGTCTGTTTGATAAATATTTCTTTCCATAATTACTAAATCCTTCATCTTGCTCACAAAAAGTTCTATGGGCCTAGATGCACCTTTATAACCTTGTTCTTGTTAATTTGAAGAGAATAATACTTATGTTATTATCTTAGCTTCCACACTACAGTTGATAGGTTGACATGAAAATGGGTTGTTTTCATATTCATCTTCCTTTGCACAAATCCACCTTTAGATCATCTTCTGATCACCTTATGATCTATACATGCAGATAATGATCAAGTTTGGAGCACCTTGAGATCTATGCAATTGGTGATTCGATAGTAGATTTGCATGAAGGAAGGTGAATCCTTCTTTTACGAGAAAGATACAAGCCCAATCTATTTATATGTAAAGTCCCTATCTATGTTAAATAATTGTATATTCTCAAGACCCGTCCCATGAACCATTAGGTCATGCAGAATATACATCATTAATAATCTAGATAAAACTAGTGTTACAAGCAAAGAATTTTTATAAATTATTTGATAATTTAAACTAGCTATTATTATACTGATTTAATGTATCTTTCTTTTATATATGTTTTATAAAAGATAGTGAATATGTGTGACAGGGAGGTGATAGCCTAAACTTCACATAGCATCCCAAAAGTTATAAAAAAAGCAAGCAAAAATAAGCCAAAATACAATTAGAAGCTAAAAATTAAATTAGAAATGCTAACTAGAACTAGTATTTAAAGCTAGAGATAACTAGTAGTTTTATCTTGCTACTAAAGACGTACGTTAACACTTAGAATTCATCAAGAATCTTTAAATGAAGCCATGAATTGCCAAAGTCCACCAACTCATAGTTATTCTTTCTAGGGCTTCTTACATTGTTGAGGCTCATAGGTGCTCTTAGCACTAGATTGGGACTCTAAATATGTGAATATAAGACTCCTAGAAATTAATCCCTTGACTTAAAGCATTTTTAGATGCAAAAACATAGTTGAGGTAGCTTTGATAATTTCATCGAAACTAGATTCTTACCCTGTATTTGCTTGAGGTAATGAAAGGGAGGATGGATGGAGTTGAAAGAATGGATTGCTCTCATCTATTGTATGATTTTAGAAGTCCTAGGATGGATTGAAAGAGGGGATTGCTCACCCATCATGGTGCACCAATATGCATCCTCCTAGTTTAGAAGGATGCATAGAGGATGGATATAGTATGCGAGGGGTAAAATATTATATTGATATAATTATCTCTTGTTAATATTTTAACTAAATCCTTATACTTCTTCAATAGCCCACTCCACACCTTTTCTCCTCGATGCCAAAAGAGTGCACCACTAGCTAGCCCATGATCGTTGGATCTAGGTAAAATTATTTAGCAATTTTTTCTTCTTCTTTATTTATTTATTAGTTTGGATTTGAAGTTTTTTTGGTTTGAATCCCATTCTTCTATTTGTAATCTAAATTTTTCAATCATCTCCATCCCGCCTTTTCGCTTACATATATGCTGATACTTGGTGAAAAAAGGCCAACTATCATTGTGATTGAAAATGAAAATGATAGATGGCAAGGAGTCCAATAACTGTATTAGCTTAGAACTATTCAAAGGACCTAGAAAGATTTATTAAGGATGAAAAATATAGCTTCCAAAAATAGCTCAGGCAAAAGAATTGCTTGCCTTACATCTAGTCCTAACACAAGACCACATCAATTTAAATTTCATTTATCAGCTATTAGCATAAAAAAAAACTTTATATGAATGATGTAGAATAAAGACAATGTTTTAATCATATATCACTTGCACCATAGAATGCTATACTGTGCTCAGTGGCTGCTATCAGAAGATATACTACAAGAAAATAATCTTTTTGTAACAGAATTATTTATGATGAAAATATTTTTATCATCAATAACACTATTTATGATGAAAAATATTTATCATAAATAATTTAATATTTGTTGGGTATAAAATACCCTCGGCCGAAGTTCCCGGCAGATGGCGCCCATCCAGACTTCTCGAAGGCGGATCTTGCGGGCACCAGTCGGATTGCTCCAAATATCCCCAGGACTCTGATTGTCGACCGACCTCCTACAGTGACCGACTTCAAGCTGAACTCCTTTCAGGATTTGTCAACGGCTGAACTTCCCCGGCAACGGGTCGCTGCTAGCACCAGCCTGAACTCCCACAGGAGCCGGCCCATCTCAGCCAAGCTCCTACTTGAGCGAACAGATCCGTCC
>KE505212.1:358310-371114 GCA_000441515.1 Elaeis oleifera | reverse complement strand
ATATTCTTATTTTAGATAAAACTCTAGTAAAATTTTTGATGAAAATTTTAATACAGAGTTACTCTTTTTTGATAAATTAAAAATCTATCTCTGAATATATGTTCAGAGATGGTAGTTAAGTTGCATTGAGTCATAGATTCTCATTCAAGAGTCGATCTTGATCGAGATCGACTCTTGAATGTTCCGTATTTAGATTTTTTAAAAAAATAATAATCTTATTATTTTTAATAGTTGATATTTATTTTATTATGTGATAGTCAGCAGTTATCTATCCACTGTTCTCCGGATATATGATGGATATGGTCCAGAATCTGGATCGAGATTCAGTCTGAAATTTGAATCGAGATTCGGTTCAGATGAATACCACTGAAATTTTTTTGTTGTTAATGATTTTCATATTTGTTGTTAGATGAATATCAACAAAAGTTGGATGAATGTCAGAGATATTTTTTATCTGAATATCGAAAAGGTGTTTGAGATTTTATTGAGTTTGCACGACATAAGGCTGACAGTGCTAATCAGATAAAGTGTCCATACAAGAGATGTATCAATATGGTATATCATCACATAACACTCTTATTGAAGAGCATCTACTATGTTATGGTATGGACAAGAAGTATACTCGTTGGATATGGTATGGGAGGGTGATCCAATAAAGTTGTCTGCGACGATGATGATACTGAAGATGATAATGATGCTGCTGAACCTGTCGAACATGATGGTATAGGAGAACTATTAGATGATTTACATCAGGATGTTTGTTCAAATGTATGCATGAGTACTAATGCATCTGAAGGCAATCCTGATCATGAACACAATATCCGGCTTGAGGTACAAGGAACTTCTGAATAGTTTGCAAAGCTTGTAAGGGATGCATAAGAGTCACTCTATCCAAATTGTGCAAAATTCTTCAAGTTAGAGTTTTTGATAAAATTACTTCATATTAAAATCTTGAATCGATGGAGTCAGAAGTTATTTGACTAAAATTTGGCATTGATTAAATATTTTTTTTGATGGAGAGAGACTTTCGAAATCATATTCTGAAGCAAAAATATATATGCAAAAATTGAGACTTGGCTATATTCCTATATATACCTGCAAAAATGACTGTATATTATTTTATAAAGATAACGAACCGACAACTGAATGCCTAAAATGTGATGAGCCTAGGTACAAAACCAATAACAAAAAAAAAGAAGATACTTTAAAAGATTTTGAGGTATTTTCTATTGATTCCAAGACTTCAAAGATTATATGTCCATAAAGACAGCTGAAGAAATGAGATGGCATCATAAGCAGTAGGTTCCAGAGGAGAACATTCTTAGTCACCCGACTGACTCCGTAGTGTAGAAAGATTTTGATGCAAAGCATCCGCACTTTATGAGTGATCTGCGCAATATTTAGCTTGATCTAGCGACCGATGGATTTAATCCCTTTGGCAATTTGAGCACTTCCTACAGTATGTGGCCTGTGATGCTAGTTGTATATAATGTGTGACCTTGAAAGTGCATGAAAGAATCATTTATTTTATGTCATTGATTCCGGATCTGAAAGCATCAAGTAATGAAATTGATGTATATTTATGATTGTTAATCGATGATCTGAAGGAGCTATGAAAAAATAAAGTACAAACATATGATTCTGTATTTTGAAAGAATTTTAAGTTGCATGCTTCGATTTTATGGATCATAAATAATTTTTCTGCATATCGAAACTTATCTGAGTGGAGTATCAAAGAATATCTGACATGTCCAATATGCAACAAGGATGCATCCTCCTTACATTTAAAGTATGGATAAAAAATATGCTTCATGGATCATCGACGGTTTCTACCTGGTAATCACTTTTGGAGGATCCGTTACAACCAATACTTTGATGGTAAGTCTGACTGACATCTGCCACCTAAGGAGTTAAGTGGAGCAGAAGTTTTAGAACAACTTAAAGTCATTGAAAACGTTCAATTTTGAAAATATCGGGTACTCGCAAGCGGAAGCGTACTGAAGCTAAGCTGAATTGGATAAAGTAAAGTATTTTTTCAAACTATCGTATTGGAAGCAACTACTACTTCGTCATAATCTGAATGTAATGCACATTAATAAAATATTTATGATAATATTATCGTTATAGTATTGAACATCTTAGAAAATAAAGATAGTACGAAAGCTCACTTTGATTTGCAGAAAATGAAAATTCGATAAGAGTTGCATTTAGTTCGTCGAGGTGATAGATTTTTATACCACCTACATGTTATTCACTGCTTGGCAAGGAAAAGAAGAGTTTCTGTGGATGGTTCAAAATCATAAAATTTTTGATGCTTACGCTTCAAACGTATCGTGGTGTGTTGGCAACAACAACGGTAATATCTCTGACATGAAAAGTCATGATTTCCATATGATGATGCAACGCTTGCTTTCTGTGGTCATGCATGGCTATTTTGATGGTAATGTTCAAACTGCATTGATTGAGTTGAGAGTGTTCTTCTGAGAACTGTGTTATCGAAAATTAAAATTAACTTACTTAAGAAGTTTGAGAAGGATATCGTGCTCATTCTTTGTAAGTTAAAAAAAAAAATTTACTATCATTTTTTGATATTATGGTGTACCTGACTATTCATCTTCCAAAGAAAGCTTTTTTAATTGGATCCATACATTATCGGTGGATGTATCCTATTGAAAGATAAAAAAATTATACATACTTTATCATATCAATTATAAGATGAAATATATTTTAAATTAATTTATTTTATTTATTAATTTTATATATCCTAAAAAGTATGTGCGCAATAAAGCACGGCCTGAAGAGTCTATAGCGAAAACATATGTAGCTATGGAGTGTGTCACATTCTACTCAATATATCTTGACAAAATCGAAACAAGATTCAATCATACAGATCGTAATGTAGACCGTGAATGAGGTGATAATAAATCGATACTGTCTATATTTAACAAATGGTTTGACTTATTGGTGGAAAGAGATATGAATTTATGGACATGAATGAGCTATCTAATGCACACTTCTATGTTCTAAATAATTATGAAGAAATTAAAGATTTCATTGAGTAAGTATCATCTTAGCATACTGTGTAATGTTCTAAGTAATTTTTCATATCGATGTAAATTAAAATCATGATTTGTTGCAATGAGCATAAGAGTATACTATCCAAAGAGAATAATACAGATGCTGATGATCGACATGAAAAAAAATTACAAAATAATTTGTAGACCTTGTAAGTTGTACTAGTAATATATTATTTTAATAATTATAAAATAATTATTTGAACCAACATAATTTTTTATGTTATGGTGTAGATGAAATATAAGTATTTCAATAAAGAAGAAAATACGATCGATGAGTTGTATGATTTAGCATATGATTTCGATCGAAGAGTTAACCACTATGCATCCTGTATCATTAGAAGAATAAGATTTCACATAAGAGAGCTTAAAATGCAACGACAGATCCAGAATAGTGGGATTGCTACGATAGGATATGAAGGAGAAGAAGAGATTGAATATTATGGTATACTGTTAAATATCATAGAAATAAAGTATGGATCCAGTAATTCTGTATTCTTATTTCAATGTGAATGGTGGGATATTAGCAATAAAAAGATCGATATTCATATCGATCTACACTTTATCAGTATAAACTTTACACGAACATGGTACCAGAATGAGCTGTATATATTAACAACTCAAGCGAAATAAGTAATATATTTGAAGGATCTAAAGTATTAAGGTAATTGGCATGTCATACAAAGAATAATACCTAGAGGCATATATGACATGCCAACCCAACTAGAGATGGATGAAAATTCAAATTTACATGAAGAGGAAGCTTTTCAAGGGGAAGAACCAACATTAGCTGAGTTTTTGTTAATGAAGAACTTGTAACAGCTCCTTTGAATAGGACTGATCTGTCGTCCAACGAAGTTGAAGCCGATTTTATATTTAATCTTGATAAGTCAAAGAGCGACGATCAGTTCATAAATGACGATGAGATAGAAGATGATACAGTAGTCGATTATTGTGATTCGGAAGAGGACCTACACATCAAGGAAGATACGAATATTGATAAGTAGATTTATATTTTTATTGAATCTTCTCTTGCAATAATGGTATGCGATATAATTCTATTCATTAGAATGTAATTATTTTTACTATTATTGTTCAATATTATATTCATTTATATGTCAAAAATTATAGGTATGGCACCAAAAGACAGATAACGATGTTCGTGTTCGCAGCCTACCCCTGAGACTGAAGCGCCTTCACTTATTTCCATTGCCGCACCAGTAGAGTCGCCAGAGGATCCTACACTGGCAGGTTCTAGTGAGGCAGGTCTGAGTGAGGTGGGTTCGAGTGGTATTATTATATTTCTTATATAATAAATTTAATTTTTTTATTTGGATAGCTATCATACTAATGATTTATTTATTGTTGTTTCAAGCCAGTTTCCACCGGTAGTGAGCCGAGGACAAGGTCCATCAAAAAACTTCGCTCTAGAGCATTGAAAATGCGAGCACTCAAGACAGTATCTCCATATTGAGATACCACCCAGCTACACCAAGCCCATTAGGGGATGGTGCAAGCCATGACAGACCAAATAGCCATGGCCCATTAGGATAGCCTCTCCGTATTGAGCTGTGGCTACACCAGGCCCATTGAGGCCAACTATCACTGTGATTGAAAATGAAAAAAAAATAATTGATATTCAAGGTATATATAAAATCAAAATAAAAGATATATTTTTAGAAGTACTATGCATCTTTCATACATGGATAACAAATAGCATAGAAAAAGAGAAAACATCTATACACAATTCAAATATTTAAGGCAAATGATAGATGGCTAGGAGTCCAATAATTATATTAGCTTAGAACTATTCAAAGACATCCAACACACCTAGAAAGACTTATTAAAGATGAAAAACATAGCTTCCAAAAATAGCTCGGGCAAAAGAATTACTTGCCTCACATCTGGTCCCGACACAAGATGACATCACTTTAAATTTCATCTATCAGCCAATTAGCATTAAAAAAAACTTATATGAATGATATAGAATAAAGATAATGTTTCAATCACATATCACTTGCTCCATAGAATGCTGTGCTATGCTCTATGGCTACCATCAGAAGATGGATGGCCATCAAACAAGACAATCTTATGTGTCATATATGATGCACCACTATTGATAACCATCAATCTCTACATCTATCGAGCACTGCATGGTACTCTGCAATGCAGACTATGCACCATAAAGAGCCCATTACAAGAGTGAGAGACGGAGGAGGAAATGGAAGGAGTGGCAAGGCCCAATCCTAGCCCGATTAAAAAATGATTTTGAGAAGTCTTTCTCTAATCCCATCGAGATTAGGCTCACAACCCTCATTAGTAGATCCATTATGGATCAAGCTAGATCTCCTACATACGGGCCCATCACATCATTTATTGATCATGGGCCCATGATTAAACTATGGGGCAGCCACCCATTGGTCCAAATTCAAGTCAGAAAATCTGAACATGGGAATGGCCTATTGCTTCTTCTAGATGGGCCAAAAGCCTACTAAATAAGTCCTACCACAAAGCTCAATTCTTTGAATTATGTTTTAGGTTCTATACTAAAACATTCTATTTGCCGGTGAAAGAATCAAGAAAAGTTCAATGGTGTTTGTACAAATGACATTAGTCATAAGATCTTTCACAACCATCTCTCCATTTGTCATTGATCTTAGTACTAATATTACTTCTAAACTAGAAAAATGTAAATCTTCCACTAAATCCAAACCTAGACTTTGTCAAACTTGGACCTAAATGCAATGGATTAGGTTTGGCTCATGCTTGACTTGAGCTAGCTTGGAAGACCATTGTAATGTAAATAGTTTCCACTCTCCCAACCTAACCCATCTAGGTAACCAATGGTTTATGTTTGAGACATAAATCATGATTCAAAAGAATCATGTTGATCTACAACTTTCTCTTATGATCTTTTGGTTCTTGTCGATGTGGTTGTCATTAATGTTGATGCCATTCGCTATTGCCATTTTTGGTATGCTTAGTGGTTCGCCTGCTCCTTAAACTAGATTAAAAGAATTATGTTAGGTGTACATTATGCTATAGCCAGCGTAGACCAGACTTGATTGCAAGTCTAGCTAGTCTCCTACTGCTCCAGACTGTATCTATATAATAACATTCCTTCATTCCAAGCTCCATTAACTTTACTAAAACATTCCATCATGGACTCAATAGTTCATATGAAAATTTAGAATCCCTTTGGCAACATCCATACCTCATCAAGCAAGATTACTAGGAAGAGAGCATGGAAGGAAGAGAGAGGGAGTGAGAAGACCTAGCATCCCTTATGCTGCATGGTTTGTACTATAAAATGCTACACAGGGCTCAATAGTTGTTATCAAAAGACAGAAAACTATCAAACAAGATAGCCTTCCGTGCCATGCATGGTGCGTCGCTGTTGATAACCATCCATCTCCTAATAAATGTGTCATACATGGCTGTCGATCATTTGGGCTATATTTAGCCGATCATTTTGTCTTCCTATGAGATTTAGGTATGCCTACTTCAAAGGCAGTTTTGGATATTTGTGAATATAAAACTAGCTACAGTTCATAATTCAATATTTTTGATTATCGTATTAGTCCAACTCACAAATTCAATAGAATTTTGGATCCAATCATCCAAACAGATCCTTAGTAGACTCGTAGTGGATCAGGTTGGATCTGTTGACTACAGCCCATCACTTCATTTATTGATCGTGGGCCTATGTTGACTACATGGGAATGGCCTAGTGCTTACTCCAGATGGGCTGAATCAGTCCAACAACGCTCAAATCTGAATTTAACAGCCACAGACTAAACATCACCAACTAGTCCTTAGAATTTAAAGCTATATAATGGTTTTCAGGAACAACCAACTCTCTTCTCAACCACACCACCTATTTAACCTACTTGTCCTTGACGCATCAGGCCTCTGAACTTTGGTCCTATGAATGAATTGTGTGCCTGGTTAAAAATCCAGGACTCTGGGCTTTTATGGAAGTCTAGGACTCGAGTGCACAAGTGCTTGGCTACTTGAAGCTAACAAAGTATTCTCCATCTAATCTTCGTACTTCTTAGTCCTTCATCAACAATGAGGACTGTTCTGTCCAGTAATTCAGCACTTGCGTGTAATGGAGTGTTTCGTAAAGTCAGCTCATTTTTTTCTTTGGATGACGATTAAAACAAGCAGCTAAAAGTCAATAATTTTACACGAAGAGTCTGGTCTGGTTGACAGGATTGTGATTTAAGCAGCAGCATGAAACAAATGAACACCTCTTCGTTAGATGTATATATCTCAGTATCCGAAAGTGCCCTTTAATAGCTTAATTTGGTGTAAAAAATTGGCTGGAATGAGTGAAGTCACTGAGGACTTTTTAGAAGGAATGTTGGGCAGCACTAGCGAGGAGTAGAGGTGGGATTGGGATGGAGCAGTGTCTTCCCTGTTTTGGGCAATCTAGATAGAGCAGAAGAATAGGATCTTTGCTCAGAAAACCAGATTTCTGTGAGAGCATGGAGGTATTATTGATACATTAAGTTTTATTGAACAGGTTCGTATACTGATGAAAATGAAACGCAAGTGTGCTTTAGAGACGTCGGTGTCATCGGCAGCAGCAAGCTGCCACCTCGTGCTCTCTTATATTTCTCATCGATCCCCATCCTATCCTTTTGTACGCGGTGCACTTGGTTTGGAACTTGATCTTCTATTCTCTCTTTGTTCATTGGGATGGATCTCTTCAGCTTGCGGTGGAGCATAGATTGTGTTCCTTGATTCCTGTGATTGTGATGACTGCTCTCTAGTTCCAAGCTTCCCTCTTTTGTTTTCTCATTCTTTCTTGAGAAATATTTTGGCTTTTCTCAATGTGAGATGACCAGTCCATAATTTTGCTTAAAAAAAGGAAAATAAAGAGTCCACAACTTCTATGGGTTTGACAATACTTTCTTATGGAATCCCTCCCTTAATACAGTCACGAGACCTCGTATCTGGCATGCACATGCCTGAATGAGGAGTCAAATATTCAAAAAGATGCCTCATAAAATATGCGATGAAAGACCCCCGAAAATCAAGGGAATAACATGGCCACAACAAAAATTGTGCTTGAATAAGTTTGAAGACTAGTTTCTTGAGAGTCGTGCTAAAATCTAGTAGTGGGATGAATATAGTCCTAAATTATCTAGTCGCATACAATGTTAGCAATTGACTCACAAGTAATTAAAGAACTTAAGTTTCAATTTTATATCGAATAGCATTCGGAAGGACAGTCCAGTGCAAATCAATCCAAACTAAAGATTTATTCGCAGGAGCAAAGTGGGAATTTTCATCTTGTACCACCTTCTTTACATCGACAAGTATTCTCACCCATATTGAAACACAAAATGGAGGCCGGACGAGAAAGATATGATCCATTTATTGGAGGTATGCGAGCGCAAACGAAGTTCCAGATGTTTTATATGCATGCGATCTGCAACATATTAATTTAATTTCTTTTTAATTTTACCTGAATTTTCATGTTTCTCTCTCCTAATGGTTCTGGTTAGTGAAATATTTTCTGCTATTCTTTTAATATTATCTCTTTATTTTTTAGATAAATTTTATTTTACAGGAAGCAGGAAAGACCTCATTGCCTTTAATAATGTCTCTTACAAATGTCCCTCCAATATACTCCGTTTCCAAAGAATAATGAAAATTGATAATATTTTTTGGTTAAAGCTTTGTTTTTCTCAATCTTGTTTTTGAGTCAAATACTGTTCAAGGCTTATGTCATACCTTCGATTTGAAATCGAAGCTAAAGATCATAGCAACCATCGCATAACTCTCCCCACGAGCACAAGCATACAAGACATTTCATCGTGATATCATAAAGCGATAGCAGAATAAAATTTAAATAATTAATATTCAACTTTAATTTAAATAACTAAATTAAATATCTCACCAACTAAAATTTCATAGTTTTCCATCAACTTCAACAAATTCTGACTAAAATAAAGATATTAAATTCTGCTTCTAATTTGCTCTCCCATATAGAATCCACAGGTCAAGCTAGTCCTTTTAATCTATAATAAAATTAATAAAATATAGAGTAATAAGCTAGATAGTCTAATAAATAATGTATACTTTAGCTAAACAAATCAAGTAATGATAATATACTAAAAGTAAGCATGCAAGGTGTATTAATTCAAAATATACAACATAAATCAAATAGGAGCTATGCATATTCAGTCATTCCAAATTCATTTCAAATTCATTTTTATTCATAAATTGATTTCTTTCAAACATTCGGTTCACCTTGATAGCTATGAACTAATCAAAGTACTAGTACATAATCCTTACTGGTAGGGTGTCGATATACCAACACACAGCCCTCATTGGTAGGATATCAAATACCAGCGCATGATCCCTACTAACAGGGTATTGATGTATCAGCACATAACCCCCACTGATAGAGTATTGATTTACTGGTGCACAATCTCCATTGATAGAATATCATATACCAGGCATAACCCCTACTAGTAGGATGTTAATATAACAGTGCATAGCTCCCATTAGTAGGGTGTCGATATATCAACATATAACCCTTTTGATAGGATTTTAATATATAGTCAGATTGTGAGTCAAAATCCATCTCGATTCAAATATCTCTTTTAATAAAATCAATTTTGTATTCCAATCAAACAATATATAAACCATATGAAATCAAAATCAATTGATCACAACCCTATAATGAAATCAATGCCTTCGATAATGCATCAATAGTATTTTATAATAGATTTAACCAATAAATATCATGCTTCATATTCACAAATCACAAATAATATGATTCAAAATTTAATATAAATACTAATAAATCTAGAAAAGAGTTACATTACTTACCTTATAGGTACTCCAACAAATCCATATAATTTAAAAAAATTATAGAATCTTCAATTCATAGATTATATCACAGTATCACACTGCTAGGCATCTTGTCGAGAAATTAAATCCATCAACTCTGATAGTCGATTGATGGTGGCTCGTCGGAGATGACCCAATAGAAAGAACACTTTAACCCATGATTTCACCAGCAATTGACTGGAGATTTGAGGGGGGATGGCTGGAGAATTTATAGGCATGGATCCTAGGATCCTTGTCAGAGTTTGATCGGCTATAGGATCCTTCTCCCGATCGAACTCGAAAGAGGAGATAAATTCCATCGAGAGTCTTTCTCTTCCACCTTTGTGCTCAGCATATGCGGTCCAAATTACTTTTTTTTTCTTTTACTGGCTTTAGGATTCATGTGGGGTTGATGGCTATGTATTACATTCTTCCCTCAAAAAACATTATCCATAAAATTTTCTTACTTAAGTTCTTAAAAATTCGGGATTACTTCTTCTTCATCCTCTAATCTCAAAATAGAATTTTTTATCATAATATCTTTAAAACCAAATTCTCATTTTGATTAGCTTCAAAAATAATTTAGACTACCACACTTTCAATACACACTCTGATTCAAATCCATCAATATACTTGTGTCAAATTTAAGCTTTTAAGCTATATCACAATCAATATAAATTATCATCTCAATATTCCTAATGTCTACCCACCTGCACTCATATATTTGATTTTATGTGTCATAATTTATCCATTTATATTTCAATACTATATTAATTGTCATGTCCCTAATTCGAGATCATGAGTCAGAGATTATGGCAACTGTCGTGTACTCATGAAGAACTCTCTCCATAAGCATACAAGCATCTCATCATGATATCATAAAGCAACAACGAAATAAAATTTAAATAATTAATATTTAATTTAATTTAAATAACTAAATCAAATATATTATAAAAAATTATATTTTTTATCAACTTCAATAAATCTTGATCTAAATAAAATATCAAATTTTGCTTCTAATGCACTCTCCCATATAGAATTTTCAAGTCAAGTTGGTTCTCTAAATCTATAA
This sequence comes from Elaeis oleifera, assembly GCA_000441515.1. Classification (NCBI taxonomy): domain Eukaryota; kingdom Viridiplantae; phylum Streptophyta; class Magnoliopsida; order Arecales; family Arecaceae; genus Elaeis; species Elaeis oleifera. The sequence goes on along the minus strand of KE505212.1, from coordinate 360,119 downwards.
AAAATTAATAAAATATAGATTAATAACTTAGACAGCCCAGTAAGCAATATATACTTTAGCTACACAAATCAAGTAATAATAATATATGAAAATAAGTATACAACGTGTATCAATTCAAAATATACAACACTAATCAAATAAGATCCATATGAATTTAGTATTTCTAAAATTTATTTCATTCATAAATCGATTTTTTTCAAATATCCAATTCACCTCGATAGCCATGAATTAATCAAAGTGCCAATGCACAACCCCACAAGCAGAGTGTCAACATACTAATGCACAAGCCCCACTGATTGGGTATCAATATACCAATGCATAATCCTCACTAGTAGGGTATCAATGAATCAGTACATAACCCCGCTGGCAGGATATATCGATATACCAGCACATAATCTCTATTGGCAAGATGTCTATATATAGCACATAATCCCTACTAGTAGGGTGTCAATGTATCAGCATATAACCCCCACTAGCAGGGTGTCAATACACCAGTGCACAGGCCCCACTAACAAGGTATTGATATACCAGCCCATAACACCCATTGGCAGAATATCGATATACCAATATATAACCTCCATTAGCATAATTTAGATATATCGTCAGACTGTGAGTCAAAATCCATCTCGATTCAAATATCTCTTTTCGATAAAATCAATTTCATATTTCAATCGAATAATATACAAAAATATCTAAAATCAAAATCAATCGATGACAACTCCATAATAAAATCAATGCCTTCGATAATGCATCAATAATATTCTATAATAGATTTAACCAACAAATATTATACTTCATATTTTCAAATCACAAATAATATGATTCAAAATTCAAGGATATAAATACTAAACAATATGCCAATAAATCTAGAAAAAAAGTTACATTATTTACCTCACACATATTCCAACAAATCTATATAATTTCAAATTTTTTTTTCAAAATTTTTAATTCATAGATTACATAGTAGTATCCTACTACTAGACATCTTCTTGTCGAGACAACTATACATTTCAACTCTAATAGTCAATTGACAATGGCTCACCAAAAATGACTGGACAAAAAGAACTCTCTAACCCATGACTTCATCAGCTATTGACTAGAGATTTGAGGAGGGGATGACTGGAGAATTTATAGGTGCAAACACTACAAAAAATTTGATTTTTTACGACGAAATTTTTTCATCGCTCCAGATAAAATTTTTGACGCTAAAAGTATTAGCGATGAAAATTTTTATCGCTAAAAGTTTGTAGAGAAAGCCTCGTAGCGAAAGGTCTTAACGATGAAAAAATTTTATTTCATCATCAAAAATAGTCAACCGGATGATGAAAGAGTTCGCAGCATTAGCGATGAAAATTTTTATCACAAGAGCTTAAAATTTTGTCACTAAAATTATGACGAAAAATATTTTTATTGTCAAAATCAGTTGTTACTCATTTAAATTTTTATTATTTTATTATTTTTTAATTTTAGCGATAAAAATATAATTTCATTGTAAAATTAGTGATGAAAAAATTTTGTTGCTAATTATCGTGACTAAATAAAAAAAATTTTCATAATTTTTGCAATGAAAGAAAAATTTTGTCGCAATTTTTATGACAAAAAAATTTTCATCATAATTTTTGTAATGAAAAAAATTTTATCATAATTTTTACGATGAAAAAAAATTTCATCACAATTTTTATGATGAAAAAAAAATTTCATCATAATTTTTGCGATGAAAAAAAAATTTCATCATAATTTTTTATGATAAAAAAAATTTCCAGATCCCAATCCGGATTCACTATCTACAAATTCTGCATATACAAATAC
>KE505212.1:304057-324056 GCA_000441515.1 Elaeis oleifera | reverse complement strand
ACAAGATTTTTTAGATCTGAAACTCTTTGATACCTGCTGGCATGCCAACTAAGCCAACTTAATTTGAACTGAGCCAATTCAGTCTTCTAGGTTCGTCGGCCCAGTGTTGACTAAGCCGACCCAGTTATCTTAAGCCAAGCAATAATAGTTACTATTCATTATCAATTAATCGACCAAATAGCAGACTTAGTTGACCCATTGTAGTGAGTCGGCTCAGTCCAGGAGTGAGCCGACCCAATTTTAGATATAAAATTTATATAAAATTGATGTAAAATTATTTATAGAATTGAAATAATTTCAATTAACAACCTTAATCCATGTTAATGCTGTACTTAATTGAGAATTAAGAAATATATATTTAGATCTAGAATTATGATTTAAGATCTAATCATATTCACATAAAATATAGATTTAGGAGTTAGCTTGATTAGGTCCTCTTAATTGAGTTAGACCTAAGATTAGAATCAAATAAACTTAATAGAGAAATTAATTAAATCTAATCAAAAGTTGAACTAGATTAAATCAAGATTTCTCTAGAACCAATACAATAGTTGTAGTTGATCAAGTCCATGTCTATGATTAGATCATGGTGGACCTCGATCGTGGCTCAGTGGTCGAGTCCAAGTCTTTAGGCAAACCAAATTGAAACTGATGAATCAATTAGTGTCTAAGGTAAGTTTGGTAGTTTTGATCAATGGTCATTAATTGGGAGCTACTCACATAGATTGAGTCTATGACAAGTTAATGACATATATCCCTCCCACTGATAATGTGATCAATCAATTTCGATTTGGTTGCTCATTTACTCATACTAACCCATGCTACATAGGTTGATCAGTATGACTGATTTAGGTGTCTGGACCAACTTAAATCTGATCTTTTTTGATCTCATTTGGTGAAGTCAGTGAGAGAATTATAATTAGCTGGTCAAATTTTTTCTCCAAATCAATTCTTAAATTTTTAAATTATTAGGTTCCTAAAATGAGATAGTTATAGTGATAACTAGATCATAGCCTCCCATTAAGTTGGATGATAATGGATCCATTAGTTGAATGATCATTGGAGGCTCAAAGGCTTGGTGCTTATCAGCTATTAAAATTATCATTTATAATATGATAACTCAGTCGAGTCTCTCTAGCAAGCGATCAGATTGGCCGGCAAAGTCGGGCCTCATCATTCAATAGTTAAATTTTGAGTATGATCATGTTAATGGTTAGACCTAATCAAGAATTGCAGAGAAGATCAAAATCAACTAAAAAGTTAACTGGGGTAAAATTCATTATTAGAAATTATTTGTGAAATAATTGGTTGAGAACCAACCCATAGATACACATGGATGGGCCGACCAAAGTTGGGCTCATGTGCAGTCTATGTGGATTCTAGTACCTGCTAAGAAATTAAAGTAATTCTTCGAATTGAAGGTAGAGGTTATCAGTTCATATAAATAGTGGAGAACCTTTAGACTAAAATTCAAATCTTTAGACTTAATCAATTCATATACATAGAGATCTTGTATTTTCTTTCAGTTATAGCTAATCGTCTGTTGCTCCATTCACTGTTTGACAGTGACAAGCTTATAAGACCTAACTTTGCTAATTAGTATTGAATATTGCTAATAGTTCTAGAGCACGAATAGATCCTGTATATCATTACAATCCGGCACTTGATGTTCCCGCACCTAATGCTTGTGATGCGATCAGACGTACTTATCAAAAGTGGCTAAATGATCGAACCACAATGCAGTGCTTTATGAGGGCAGCGATAAACGATGAATTTAGTTGTAAATTCAAGAATGCTTCATCGAAAAAATTCTTCAAATATTGAAAGAGCTCTTTGGCACCTCTAAGGATGTATCTTCAGTGGGGCATCAGTCTTTAGAGAAAGAAAGGAAGAGAAGGTGCAAGTGAGTTGTGCTTAGGCTATAGAGCCCGAACCAATAAAGGAGTCCAGGATTAATCTGAGTCTAGCAGAGTCCCTTAATCCGAGCAGGCTAAGAAGAGAAATCAGTAAATGATTGCCAGACAAAGTACTTATATGATAATACCTTATAGTTTCTCTATCTATGATACTACTACCTGAGTATTGGATACCGAAAGTCTGAGTCATATTTATAATTTATTGCAAAAATTTTAAGTTAGTAGAAAGTTTAGAAATAGCAAGAGATTTCTGGACATTGGAGATGAAAGTCATGTTTCAGTCATAGTTTTAGGAATTGTTAAGCTTAATTTTGATTCTAATAATGTTATTCTAAGTGATTATCACTATTGTCTATTTTTGATGAATATAATTTTCATAGACCTTTTGGCCAAAGATAGATTTACATTATCAATAGAGAATAATTTTTGTGATATCATTATGAATGGTTTCAAAATCATATGTGGACAACTAAGAATGGCATTTACAAATGGTCACAACCTATTAATATAATGTATATACCATACAAACATTCTAGAATAGATAATGTCATAGATACCTACCTTTGGTATTATAGGCTCGGTCATATAAATAAGAATAGGATGAATAAGAGGTAATCCTCGAAGTTAATGATTGTGAATTATTATTAATCTGTCAGTCCTATCTCCTTGATAAAATGATCTAGTCATCTTTTACTAGAAAGATGAACGAGCTAGTGATATTCTGTCTAGTACATACTAATGTATTAGATCCATGAGCACAAGTGCTATAAAACTGAACTATTTGAAATGTTCAAACGATTTCATAATAAGATAGAGAAACAAACTGGGATGAATATTAAAACTCTTTGGTTAGATCGAGGAGAAAATACTATTTCAGAAATTTTTAACATATCTAGAAGAGAATGAGATTCTCTCTCAGTGAAATCAACTTTGTTAAACATAGTTCGATCCATGATGGAGTTTGCAAGTCTACTAGTCTCTTTTTGAGGTTATTCTCTTAAGACTGCTTGTCATATTTTGAAAAGGGTTCCGAGCAAATCAATTACAAAGACACTATATGACATATGTATTGGGAGTAGGTCAATACTCTCTTACCTAAGGATCTGGGGTGTTCAGTTTATGTCAAGAGTTTATAGACCGATAAGCTTAGACCCCGATCTGATAAGTGTTATAATATAGGGTACCCAAGAAATTAGAGGATATTACTTCTATCTTGCTGAAGAACAAGGGTTGTTCGGCATTCTTTTTAGAAAAGAGTTTCTTGGTGAAGAAACTGATACCTCTAAAGTTGAACTTATGAAGTTTAATAGATAGAAGAACCAACATAATCTAGAGAACCCACAGAATCAGATTTGATTAGATCAAACCTGGAGCCTGCTGTAGAGACATCGTTAAGGAGATCCATAGGGTAGCACGTCAGTCGGATAGATACTATAGCATCTAGGTTTGGGATGTGATCCTGTTGAACTCAATGAGAATAATGAGGATCTGATCACCTACATAGGTGCCATATAGAAGTCTGACTCTGATAAATGGCTTGGAGCCATGACTTTCGAAATGGAGTCTATGAAGGTCAACGGTGTATAGGCACTCATTGATCCATCTGAAGGAGTAAAATTCATAAGATGTAAGTAGATCATCAAAAAAAGAAAGAGATGTAGATGAAAAGGTAGAGACCTAAAAGCCCATCTGATTGTTAAGAGATCGATAATGTTATGGTATTGACAATGATGATATATTTTCTCCTATGGCAATGCTAGATACTTTGGAGTTAGAATATGTGATCAGAATGCATGACTTCATTAAGAACGAAGAAGAACCCTACAAATGCAAATGGGTTAATAATTCTGTGAGTGTATTTCTTATTTTTATGTAGATAAAATTTCTTATTTGAGAATGACATCTCTTACATTATAGAAATAAAGGTTGGTTTCATCACTGTTCTTCATGATGGACTTGAGAAAAGCATCTTACGTCCTAGGGATGAAGATCTACGGAGATAGATCTAAAAGACTACTTGGGTTATCTCAGTCCATGTATATTGATATTGTGCTAAAGTGGTTCAACATGAAGAGTTTCAAGATAGAATATCTCCTGATAGACCATGAAATTTCTCTCCCAGAAAGGGATTGTTTGATAACTCCTCAACAGAGAAAGCATATGAATAGAATTTGTTCTATTATGTACGACATGACATGTATAAGATAGGATGCAATATACACATTAGAGATAGTGAGTAGATAACATTTTGATCCAAGTGAGGACCAGTGGAAGATCATCCTTAAGTATTTAAAAAATACTAAGGACTAGTGGCTTGATTATGAAGAATCTGACTTAAGACTTATGGGGTTTATAGAATCTAATTTAGTTGGATATGATGAAAGCAAGAGTATGTCAAAAATATATTTTTATCCTAAATGATTGAGCAATCTATTGAAAAAGTTTCGAGCAGAACACTATAGCTAATTCAATTAGCAATGCAAAATATACCATAGCATCTGATGCTGCTAAGAAAGCTATATGATTGCGAAAGTTCATTAACAAACATGGAGTGGCACCCTCTATTGATGGTCTTGTCCTGTTATACTGTACAACATTAGAGACGTAGCTCAAATGATGGATCCAAAGTTCTATCAACTTATCGAATACATTCTGCATTGTTACCACCTTGTTTGGGAGATCAAGGATCGAGATAACATTGAGCTTTAGAAGATTGACGGAAAGAAGAATCGGACCAACCCATTTATTATAGCCTCAGTATCAAGAAGTTCGATGATTATAAATCAAAGATGGGTATAAGATACAATACTGATTAGCTTTAATCCAAATGAGAGTTATTGAGAATTATATCCTAAAGCCAATCATTTGATGATTGTGCTAATTATAAATGTATATGAATTGATCATTAATTAAAGTTATTTAGCTTATTTATCACAAGAATACATCTTCTTTAAAACTCTTGTGTTGTGATGAAGTCCTTAGGACCACTTTTGATTGATAAAGGAGAATTTATCGCATGATCCTTAAATTAATTCATGACCAAATAATATGCTATTATTAGGATGATAACGATTATCAAGTGTAGGTCATTGTGTGTCATATTGGTTGTCCTTATTACTAAGTGGTGTGGAGACATTGGTATGGCATGCAAGTGAGATGTAGGAGTATATCTTGTTGAACATGACCCACTGCAAAGTACTCTGCTATCAAGAGTAGCTTACAAAAGATATGGGTATAAGTGCCTCTCTGACCTGAGATCACCATGGTGACTTGCAAGCAACTCACTGTGCTTTGATGTCAGACTATCTGAATTTTTAATTCAGTGACGAAAGGTTTTTGGGCACAGTCAAGTACTTGTAGTAGTCGGTGTATGAGTCAAAATGGGATTGACCCTCCGAATTCCAGAGTTAATGCATCAGTATATTTCAATTTAGTAAAATCTAGATCCGGATAATCCATATGATGAATTTGAAAGATTGAAATACAATGTGGTTGACTATTTCAGGGTTGACAGTTAAATCCTAGGTCATCTTGAGCATTAAGGTCAAAGGGATGAATTAAACGGCAACCATATGCCAATAGATTCTTGAATGTTGCTTTGCAATCATTTGTTAGGATTTGATATCTCAAGATTCGATCCATACTGAGCCTACAGCGAGGTCCACGAAGAGTCCAACGAGCCCAAGATCAACCCAAATAGAGTTCAAATGAAGAAATTATGCTCAAAAGAATCTACATGGAGATCGGAGCAGTGGAGGCCGACGGCGGGCCAGCGGAGGCCGCAGTGGAGCGAGCACATGCAGCGGCATGCGGGCCGGCCACGAGCGCATGGCCCAACATGTGGATGCATGGGCACATGCGATGCGTGGCCCAAGCCCAGGCCCAGGTGAGGCATGCAAGTGCGGCCCACATGGTTTTCCCATGCGGTCCATGCATGGTGCGTACCGTGCATGGACTGACGATCCATGGAAGTCGCTATGGACCAACGAGGAATTTTCGCTTGATTCTCATGGTCCACCTAGCTAATGGCATTTCAGGGCCATTTCTTACAATCCACGGCACTTTTCGTGGATCGGATGGCTTGTTGCATGATCCAATGGCTCCCAGGGTGTTGCGATCTTGATCTGATGGTTCAGAGAGTTGTTTGGGTGCTGTGAGGAGTCCAGCATCAGTTTTGACTCCTATTTCAGCTCGAATTCAAGTCTTTAAAGACCTTGTGGCTAAACAGAGAGGAGACCGATGGTGTGGTGAATCGACAGAGGAACCTGAGCAGCAGCCGCGAGCAGAGGCAGCAGCAAGGGCCCTGGAGAGGCATCAATACAGAGGAGGAGCAAGGTGCTTTAGGCAAACTATCAAGTAGTAGATAGCGATCGCTTCAGGTGTTCAGGGGGATCTCTTAGAGGATGAGCTTTATGAGGGAGAGCTTCCTGTAAGGCACAGATTGGGTGTATAAGGATTGAGGGTGTGATCTTCTCTTATAATTTTTTTTTTCATAGTGAAGCTTGCATGCCTCATGGAGGCGAGTCTTTTGGCTGATCCACGTATTTGATTATATTTTTATTTTATTTTATTTTCTTTCTGTTATGACGCATGATATCGAAAAGATCCTGTAGAGGTGGTGTCCTGGCCAAACATTCTCAATAAATGATATCAGAGCAAATGATATCATAATAAGTGATATCAGAGTGAGGTGGTATCAGGGCACAGGTTGGGGCGGTGGTGATCAAGATTGAAGATGGAGAAGATAGGCTCAATCAAGATGGAGATCAATCAGTTTGATTGAAAGAGTAATTTCTCCTTGTGTCAAGTGAGGGTGAAGGACGTGCTCATCCAGTAAGGGTTGGTTGATTCTCTCTTGTGCGAGAAGAAATTGACTACCATGGAGGTGCAGAATTGAAGAAGGATCCAGATGCAGATGGTGAGTACGATCTATTTGTACCTAGCAAATAAGGTGGTGATATATGTACTTGGAAAGACTTCTCCGATAATACTATGGTCGAAGCTCGAGGAGTTGTAAATGGCAAAGTCTCTTACCAACACTCTCTTTTTTTGGAGACATTCTACCAGCTGTGAATGACTGAGAGACTGAGCGTGCAGGATGCATCTCAGTCACTTCCAAAAGATCCTCACCGACCTCCTCAGCATTAGTAAAAAATTAAGGAGAAGATCAGGGTGCTAGTTTTGCTAGCATCATATCTCCCTTTGTTTGAGTCCTTGGTGACTGCTCTTCTAGTGGAGAAGAGCACCATTAAGATGGATAAGGTCACCGTGGTGATTCTTTATAACAAGGCTCTTAGGAGAGAGAATCTAGCTTCGAGCTTAGGTGGTGGTAGCTTAGCTTTGATGGTTTCTGGAGGAGCAAGAGGTGGCAAACAAAGTGATAGGAGATCGCGACGATGGCAGTTCAAGTCCAAGGTGAAGGACTTGAGCAATATCAGATGTTATCGGTGTGACGAGTTGGAGCATCTAGCCAGAGATTGCTCTTAATTTAGGGATCAAATGAGAGCTACTGTAGTGACAGCCATTAGCGAGTCAGAGGATGATGTCCTGGAGATATCTGATGAGGTATCTACTTCTTTCTAGTAGTGAATTTTAAATTCTGCATGTACCTATCATGTATATTACAGAGAGAAGCAATTTGACTTTCCAGAGAGCAGTGAGAGCACTGTTCATCTGTCGGATGAATCGAGCTGTATGATCAAAGACATCAAGGCATTCAGCTGATGGTGCAGTGAGGAGATTGAGAAAATCCGATACATATCCAATTTTAGGTAAAATCTTATCTCACTAAGCAGAATAGATTCGAGAGGCTACAGGACGGTAGCTGGTAGAAGAATCTTGAAGGTATTGCATGGCTATAGAGTTATTTTGGAGGAGAAGAGGAGGATGAAAGGACATTACTATCTGACGAGGAGCCCAATGCGAAGTGGAGCTTCAGGAGCCAAGAGGAGCCCAAAGCCAAGTAGAGCTCCAGGTGGAGGTGGATCAGGCACGAGACACGAGATTCGAGAGGATGAGAGGTGATATCACAGGATAAGATTCTATTACCGCAGGAGGATACTCCTAACAGGTCTCAGGTTAGGAGAAACATAGCATATGATGAAAATGAGATCGAATGGCCTGGCTTGACTCCTATGTTTGCCCATCCATGATCAATAGGCGATTGCCCCAGGGCATGAGGGCGAGGAGATCCAGAAGCTTTTAGAGTTAGGAGGAAGTCAAATGTCGAGTCGAGATAGAGATTGTTAAGGTTGATGCTTTGAAATTCGATCTATAATGAGCCTACAATGAAGTTGTGATGACGAACGAAGTCCAACAAGCTCAAGATTAGTCCAAATAGAGTCTGGATGAAGACGTTACGCTCAAAAAAAGTTTGCACGAAGATTGGAACGATAGAGGTTGGTGGTGGTTCGATGGAGGCTACGGTGGAGCAAGCGTGTGCAGTGGCTCATGAGCTAGCCACAAGCATGCAGCTCAGTGCACAGACACGTGGGTGCATGGAGTGCACGGTCCAAGCCCAAGCGAGTGCACGCAGGCATGGCCCACACGATTTCCCATGCGATCCATGCACGGTGCATGGACCGATGGTCCATGGAAGTCGTGGTGGACCAACAGGGCATTTCCCATCTGGTTCTCATGGTCCATCATGGATCGACAGCATTTCGAGGCCATTTCTCGTGGTCCATGGCACTGTTTTATAGATCGGATGGCCTGTTGTGCGATCTGATAGCTTCGAGGGCATTGCAGTCTTGATCTAATGGTTCAGAGAGTTGTTTGGGTGCTGTGAGGAGTCCAGCATCAATTTTGACTCCTATTCGGTTCAAATTCAGATCTTTAAAAGACCCTATGGCTAAACAGAGAGGAGATCGGTGGCATGGTGAATCGACAGAGGAACCTGAGCAGCAGCCGCGAGCAGAGGCAACAATAGGAGGCCCTGGAGAGGCGTAAATAAAGAGCAGGAGCAGGATGCTTAAGACAGACTGTCAGGCAGCGGATAACGATCGCTTCAGGAGTTCAGGAGGGTGTCTTAGAGAGAGAGCTTTTGTGAGGGAGAGCTTCTTGTCAGGAAGAGATTGGATGTATAAGGATTGAGGGTGTGATCTCCTCTTATAATTTTTTTTTCATACTGAAGCTTGCATACCCCATGGAGGCGAGTCTTTGGTTGATCCACGTATTTGATTATATTTTTATTTATTTTTTTTCTACTATGACGCATGATATTGAAAAGATCCTATGGAGATGGTGTTCTAGCCAAACATCTCCAACAAGTGGTATCAGAGTAGATGATATCATAACATCATTTGACCTATCCGAACATCAGATCCCATTGCTAGATGATTATATCAATTAGTACAGAATTTATTCTATACTACCAACTTAAGTTTGTACGTATGGGGTCACACTCAAAATAAATTTTCTGACTGATCATATGGTTGATCGACGATTGAGAATCATTTAAAGGTGTAATCATCAATTCAATTAATAAATTAACCTTATGCAAAAGGTATAAAGAATTAATTTGCTAAGAATTAGTGAATTAATAGAGTATTAATTAGCAATTAGATTGTTGATTAGCTCAATTTGATTGAGCTATAAGGTTTGGATCAAATCTAATTGAATTGGATCCAATTAGGTTTGACCCGATTAGGTTATGAGATTACCTAATCGCTAAGGGAGATTAGTTCTTGATTTGATCAGGAGTTTGGTTCAATCAATTTTTAATTGGATTAAGATTTGATAAAAAAATTTATGAGCCTAATTTGATTGGGTTTCATTTATTGTTTGGGTTTAACTAAATTAGATTTGGTTGAAGACCAAGTTGAACCAAAAACTAGAGTCCAAACTTTGTTGGACTCTCCCTAGTGCTAACTCCATGACAATGCCAACTCCTCTCATCACCCACTTGGTTTTTGCATGAGATTTCTTCATGCAAACAATGTTTCCACCTCTTCTATCTTATGTCTAAGTATTGGATAAAATCTGGTAAAAGGAATGTTTAAATCAGATTTGAATTTGATTCCTTAGGCGGATGAGTTTGACTTTATCCAAACACCTTGCCACCCTCTTTATGATTCCTCTCTTTTGTGTGATAACTAGAGAAGGAATTCACCATGAATAATCTGAATGGGGCACACTTTAACCATGGGAAAACACCACGCCAAATAACCTTATGTCACCCCTCTTTGTGATGGAAGTTAGTTAGGAGTTTGAATTCAAATATGATTTGAAATCAAACTCAAACTAATCTCCTATTTTGTTTTGGATGCCCACCAACTTTAAGAGCTTCTTTTATGCAACAAGAGGAGAATTTTTGAACCATGAGAAAGAGTTTTTCATCGTGAGGTTCCTTGGGGTGTGCGACAAAAGGTTGTGGGCATTAGTTCTCGGGGAGTCGGCTTTCATAGCATGAAAACCCTAGTTATGGGCCTAAGGTTTGGGAAGAGAGAAGATTATCTCCTCTTTATATTTCTTCCACCACCTCATCTCCTTTAGATGTCCTTCTTCAATCTCTGGAAGGGTTCAAAAGATTTGAAGGAAGGATCTAGATCAGCCAACAAGATGGCCTTTGTACAAGCTAGCACTTCCGAGGAGGCCGATTAGATCAAAGCTTCGAACGGACTTTTCGTAGAGGCTGGACATGCTGTATAGCTATGAGCAACCAGCAAGAACCTTCTTTATTATATGTATCAACAGCGGTGATCATCGATCCACACTCAGATCTTGAGTTTTGAACTCAAATAGATGTAGATTTGATCTACTATTAACGTCCATGCATGCAGATTTTATTTTAAATTTATGTATGCCATGTATTATGTTATAGATCCTAAAGTAAGTTGATTAAATGATTAGATCATTTGCATGTTTGATTAATATGATTAATTTAGTTACTTTTCGTTATAAATTATTTCAAAATTTTTGAAATATATATATAAAATCACTTATGATTTTTTTCTATCGTGAGTTCCGACTAAACAAAGGTCATAGAGAACTCATCAAATCCAATATCAGTAATATGCAAGATTGGCTCAACTCAAGTTTATTTATAAATTTTATAGAAACTCTTTTTCAGTATTAATATTTACTTCGATTGAAGACTTTCTAAACTCAGTCTTGCAAATCATATAGGATTTCTCCTTTTCTATCAAATCGATAGATTTCTTCTAGGTGCATCCTACTCCTAACAGTGAATCTGAACCTACTATAGCCAATATACACTATAAAGATCTAAATGGCTAGAAAATGAAGTATATGTGCAATCAAACTACAGTAGCCTCATTACAAATAGTCGAGACACCGCAGATTAATGGATCACCCACACCACTGTAGTATCGAGTAAACCACTGATGAGTGAGTAGACATCCAAGTAATTTTTTATGTCGGTCATGCTCAGTGTAAGTTATTCTCTAACAACCACCTACACTCTTATTTCAGTATCTCCATACTGCAGACTCAAGACTCATTTGTCCAGAAGGAAAGTGATCTGTGCACTGATCTAATTGGATCGATTACCATCCTTCGTGATGATTCTTCAATCGAAAGCTTTTACAAATTAATCATCAATAATATATCCTAAATTCTCAGCACTTTGAGAATATATATTATCATTTGTTAATCTCTTGGACGAATCATGGACGCATATAAAACATGATTGGAATAAAAACTACCCATTTTATTAATGAATAAAATTTATAAGTACAATATTATGTCCTAAAATTATAATATTGTCAATCAATAATCAGCTTCTAGGGCATACATCTAATAATTTTTTATAATATATTATATATGAATAATAGATATATTTTTATGAAATATATTATGGATAGTTTTAGTAATATATAATTGATAATCTTGAATGCTTATAGAATATCAAACAGGTTACTCATGGATATCCGAGCATCTTTAATTACTAGACCATAGCCTATCAAATACAATGATCTTAGATCACTAATGATCAGATTATTATAGGATTCGAATCACCGATGGTATTGGATCACCATAGTGATCCCATTTAGTCACCAAATGCTACCTAACTGAAGTCATGTGAATATCAGAGGTTGGACGATGAAATTTAATAGAAAGAGGTGGTGCAACGCTATCTAGTTATCTTTTATTTTATATTCTCTTATATATAGTTATAATTATTCTTCTCCCAATTCTAGTTTTTAGTGAGATTTTTGCCCAATTTTAGCTTCTAATTCACTTTCCTTCCACTTCTAGTTACTTTCATGATACCATTTTGTTTTTTACCAAATAAGATGTTGCTCTTAACTTTGTGCTTTTGTTTTCCTCCTTGATTAATATATGAGGACTACTTGTCCTCACTAATAACAAAAAATTATAAAAAGAAAGAAAAGGAGTTTAATTCCTTTCTTTCTTTTATTTTGACAAAAATTGAGGGTAGTTAGTGAAAATAATTACAAACTCATTGTGGTCAACTGAGAAAGACACTTGTGACTAGGGATGGCAATCGTAAGAAACCACTGGGTATTCAACATGACCTAACCCAAGCCAAATAAGACAGATTTTATCTGACTTGATTAAAACTTGGGGTGGATGAGTTCTATATAAAATATCCAAAATGAGTTTGGATTAGATACTGGTAATGATATGCCTTATCTCGAATCCGACTAGATATAATCTTAATCTAAATTTTTCTCATAATAAAATTATTTTATAATATTTACATGATGAGTTTCTTATCCAATCTAATCCAACCTATCTTATCTATCCAATCTGACCCAATCCGCACCACTACTTGACTCAACCAGGCCTGATCCAAGGTTGGTACGAGACAAATATAGATATAAAGTTTTAATTATAGGATAGGTATGGGTATTGACCAACCCAACATATACCCCCATTGCCATCTCTACTTGTGATGCCTCTGACTTGAGATCATGAGCCGAGGTCACAACAACTACAGCATACTCATAGAGCACTCTCACCATGAGTAATTAAGGCATTCAAACATGATGTCAAATGCATCACCAAGGAGATAATTTATAGGACTTTTTTGCACATACCCTTCTAAACATTAAAATTTGTGTGAATATTCTTCTAAAATTGATATTTACTTATATATCCTTATAAAACACATATCATATAGATATATATCCTTTTTTTTCTTTTTCTTGCATATGTACCCATGTCATCTAATGCCATTAAGAAATTAATGGTTTAAAATTTAAATGACTAAAATAACCTTAATGGGTAGACATGCAAAAAAATATTTATAAGGTTATAGACGCAAATAGCAGCTTTACTAGGATATTTATACAATTTCACATATTTAGGAGGTTTATAATATAAAAATATATTTATTTTATATATTTCATATTATTTTAATACTTGTATTAGTCTAGTGTCACTTCTTAATATTTAATGTGAAAATATTGCTCAAGAAATGATTCGATGACTAGATAACAAGGAGAGCTATGGAAGAAGAAAAGACCTAGTGTATGAGATCCATTTGGTCAGAATGATTTAAATTAGTCATCTACTTGCACATGAGAAGTTTTTTGGCTCTCTAAAAGATAAACATTGCAAATCTCATAAATGAAAAGTTAAATATTACAAATCTCTCACAACACTTCCCTTTAAATAATTTGTAAAGCTAGATGCAGGACTTGACCATCTTTATATAAAAAAAGATACAATGAAAGGAGAACACTGGTGGTAATGAGAGGGACTTGATTACATGGAAGAAGGGAAGTTCAATAGGTTGAATAAGATTCTAGCGAGACCTATTAACTTATTTCCCACTTTAGATATAAAAAGATAGTTTCATAATTTAATTAATTTTAATTTAGATAAATACTGTTTTGGTAAATGATATCAACTGACTCATTATGTTAAAGGTACTAATTCAAAAATGGTATTTATAAGGACATGCATACAAATATCAATTTAAGAGGGTATTTACACAAGTTCCAATATTTAGAAGGGTATTTATATAAAAATTCAAGAATTTTTTACGTGCATACCCTCCTGAATATATGAAATTATATGAATACTCTTACAAAATTACTTTTTGCATAGATACCCTTAAAATATTTATTTACAAAATTTATCCATTAAAGGTATTTTAGTTATTTTAATTTTAAATTGCTAACTTCTTGATAGTGTTAGATGACATGGACATATATGTTAAAAAAAACCAAGAAGAATATATATGCAAAAAATTATTTTATGAGGGTGTACATGAAAATATTAATTTAGGAAGGATACTCATATAAATTCCAATATTTAAGAGGGTACTTATGCAAAAAAAATCCTAATTTATATAACCAAAAGTCATGATTCAATTAATCAACAAATCCAAATGAAAATAAAATTTAAGAGTCTTATATCAATTAAACCACTAATAATAAACCTCTAAAAAGATTTTCATAATACTAAATCTAAACTATATTGATATTGACAAATCACTTTTAGTTTACTTCTAAAGCATTATCCACATCTGCAACTAAATATCTGAACTTTAAAAAAAGAAGAGCTAACAAGCTTGATAACCCGATAAGCAATTGGTACCTAAAATATTATTTATATGGAATATCTAGAAAAGTAAGATCAATACTTGCATGAATAACAAGCTAACAAATCCAACTAATCCTGAAATTCTCCTTTGGATTCTATTATTAGAAATTATTATTTTTATTATAGTTTAACCATGATTATTTTAAGAATAAAATACTAAGTTCTAATATCTTCATAAGATTGATCAAGCGATAGCACTAAACATCACAAGCAGTTCGATCTCTAATTGATTTACTACAAATCAAGAATCATGCTAGGATATAAATAATACTATATAAAATATTAATGGTGCAATCTAGTGGTGCCCGATTTGAGCTAGTAGGGACCCACATATGCCATCCAGTAGTCATGGATCAGGAGCCTTCTTTATCAGGATCGACCAAATCATTGAAAGAAGGCTTTTATCTGAGATTCAAAAAAATCCTAGTTGAGAGGAATTACATAGAAAGAAATTAGAGAAAAAATAAGAGAGAGAAAGTAACAAAAGTAAGAGAAAAAAAGAGAAGAGAGAGAAATAGACTTTTTTTTCTATCTTTTTTTTTCTTCCTATTCTTTTCTTTTCTTTTCCTCTTATCTTCCTCCCTTGGTTTCTGACTCATGCTCACCCCTTTTTTCTAAAACAAAGAACCTTAGGGCTAGTGACAAATGTAGCCAACGGTGGCTATGGCCATGGCAGCACAACTAGATGACTTGGCAGCGACAATCGATGCCAAAAAATCAGAAAAAAAGGTTAAAATTGAAAAAAAAATTAAACCGAAGCAGGACCTTCCTTCCTAACTAAAATCCAACAATAGCCGATCAGAATCAAGAGGGCGTTTTGTTATAATCGGAATCAAAATGGGAATGAGAATTAAAATGGCTTGAAATCGAAATCGGAATGGTCAAATTTTTCGAAGCGTTTGATTCATGACCAAACCGAATCGAAATTGGAATAGAAATTGAATCCATAGAGGAGAATAGAGATTGAATTCTATATAGATTGACACATTCTCATTCCACCTCGAAATCAGAATCGAAATAAGATTCTTTCCAATCAAACGGTTAAAATAAGAGTCACACATTCCGATTCCGATTTCAAACCTCTACTCTTCCGAACCAAACACCCTCCAAAGCTCCAAAGGTTAAGAAAGAGGAAGATGAGAGTAAATCAAAGAATTCCGGCCTCTTACTTGGCTTTCGGCAAGCCTTGGGCCATGGTGGCAGTGGAAATCATCAAGGGATGGACCTTGGGCAACTCTGACGAGCTCCTCGTCCAAGCATGGAGCTTTGCTATGGGATTGAAGGAGGATATGGGGGTTCCTTAAATAGAATGAAGTGAAGGCTGGAATCCTTCTCGATATCCGATTCCCTCCAATAAAATCGAAAAATGTACATGCATTTTTTCAGCTTTTGGACCGAACCATACTTCTAGGCCGGTTAAATGGATCGAGCCTAGCTCTCAAATCAGTTGGGTCATCTCAAAACTCCTCCAAGTTTTATCAATTTGAAAGAAGTGACGCCAACACAAAGGAGGACTTAAACGCTAAAAATTTTGTCTCGACTCTGCAGATTTATCAAAGGAAGACTAATAAGTTTCTTCCTTTACACATTACCCAAAATTGGCCGAAACAACAGGTTCCAAATTATTCATAATTTTGTCTTAACATATTTGTCTCTGGTGGATACCAACTAGTCCGGCTTGTGAAAGTCAACACGCTATGCTACCTAATGACTTTGAGTTTGAAACCAACCTATATTCGGGTGGTTGGGTGGGGTCATCCCCCTCCCTTCCTCAAAAGAGGAAAAGAACTTTATCTAAGCTAAAGAACTACTCCAACTTCTCATCTTTTATTCTTTTATGAAACATAACTAAACTTTTTTCTGCATCTGCCAGTCTTTCGATTCCCATCCACATCTGCCCTCTCATGGTTCTTTCTCAATCAACAAGAGGATAATGCTTCAACTTAGATACTCTTGTTAAACTTGTAATAACTACTATCCGTAAGACTGATAATTATGTAAGAATTAAAGTTACAAATTAGCTTGCGGAGATGAGAGTATATCTTGCATCGTGGATCTAAAAATGGTGAATATGCTGCCACTTTCTGTGCTCTTTCATATTATAACCAAGTAGAATAATAGCCTACCAAAGAACAAGCGACACGTCAAGCTTTTCCCTCGTACCTTGGCTTCAATGAGGGGATTGACCGGAATCGTCGTATACACAGCTTTCTTTTCTTGATTACTTATGTCACCAAAAAAACAGAGAGGTAATTGGGTCCAATATTTATTGCTGTTGCGAATCCTTCCATCGTAGGTACTGTTCCTAACAGGTTCTGTGTCCTTATATAAAAACTAGTATCCAATCTTGATTGGAAAACCATAATTTGGTCCAAGCTTTAACAAAATGAGCATGAAGGGTTAACTGGACTTATGCTAGTTTCGGCTCCATGATCGAGAAATTCTAGTATTCTCCTGCTTGACCTAAACTATCATTAATATAATCTCTCCTTCGTCTCACAAAGAAATTATAGATTTGTTTAAAAAGTGGGTCTCTTGAAATACAACATCAAAATTGATTGAGTGCACAATTTTTTAAAATATTACTAAAGATCTATTTGCATGATTAGGCCCGAAATCTTGCAGGATCCATATGTTGGGCTAACAAAACTAGAAAAAAAATGCTTAGATTAGACTTATATTTCCAAACACCCAAATACTTCTGGAATAGGCTAGCCCAAATTCAATAAGAAAAAATATAAGACTTAATTCTATATAATTTTGGACCCAATTATCCAAATATGCCCCCAGCAACTTTCACCTGACAAGGTCCTATAGGGCTTGTATACAGACTAAAATATATTTGGTTTATGTTCAAGTAACAGTTAAATAATTTATATTCAAACGTTCAAGATAAAATGAAAACAAACCAAATTAGCTATTCGTTAAATGACCCCAAATTATATATCTCATTCAATTGTAATTACCCCAACGACTACTTATATATATTTTTGCTCTTTCATGGCCATTGACACTAAAAATTTTGTCATCTGGCTGGCATACATCCTGTGGACGGTCTCTTTGCTGAGGCTTGGAGGACACCGAAGCCATCGCAAAAGTTCATGTTGTAGACTTCCGCTGCTTAATTGCCCAAGCATGTGGGGTGGAGGGGATGACGTTTATGTGCCACTTGGTGGGCCCACTTCTGCTGACTTGGCAGGATCTGATATGGTATGGACCACCGGACCTTCCAAAGCCGTTAATGAGGCCAGGCCCAATTCCCCTCAGAGTGGGTTGGCTTTGGACCGTTCTGAGGGAACCACCTCAGCACGTGTCTTAAAGCAAACAAGCAGGCCAAAGCTAAAGAGAAGCAGACTATTCTGGCCCAAAAGCATGTAACCCTGATGCCTTGCTGGGGTTGGTGAGGGTCATGCAGTAGTTGGAATCTTGGCCTTGAATGGCTAACTTGGAACACTATTTTGTCAGACTTGTTATCCAAGTTTCTAGTGTTAATTGTTTGGTTGTATCTAAGGACTAGCGCCTCCATTTTCTGTAGTTTTAGTCAGTACAAACTTAACTTCTTTTGCGTGTTCTATAAGCTTAGGATCCTTCTGTTTTGTCATCCTTTGGTAATATTCTTGCTGATTTTGTTTACATGGATGAATCTCTATTGGTTTCTCTCTGAAGAATAAGTGGATTTCTATTGGTTATGACTTAACGGACCGTGGAAGAGTTTATTTTTATTTCTTGTTGGTACTTCATCCATGCCAATTCCGTGCTAGAATGTTAGAGGTCTTGGACTTCCACTCAAGCAAAGAGTAATTACTATTGTAGAGTGGTGTTCGTTCAAGGGAGTTAAACTGCAAATCCTTCGCAAGCCTTTATAAGATCCATTGGCGTTAAGAGAATTAATAAATGGCAAATTTTTAATGCCTCGAGCACTTCAGACAGTATTTTGAGAGAAATTATTAGTTAGATCAAGTCCACCAACTCAACAGTCAACTAGTCCAATCAAAAACCAACGCATACAAAGAACAAAGAGGCAAAATAGAGCCAAAGGAGAATGGAACTTGTTGGGATATACCGACTAATCCCGACGCCGACCAACCGCGGTGCCGACTCACCAACGGGTCCCGACACCGATTCACAGTCGGGCTAGACGACCAACGCCCGACTGCTGCAGACTCCCCGGGCACCGACTGTGCCCTAGAGTCGTCACCCGACAGCAAAGGCCCGACTTTCAGTCGGCCAGCCCCACACTGCTGCCGGACAACCGGCATAGGCTGCAGTCCCTTCAAGGACACGTCGTACGACCGCCAGGGGACCTTGCCCTGCCAGAGGCCTGGGGAATTCGTCCTGCCAAGGACGCCGATTAATTCCTAGGACCCGTCAGCCCATCGACGACATGGCAACCCCCGGCGATGTGACAGCCCAGGGCGACTTGATAACTCTACAGTTGTCAACATCACTGACGGCGGAACCATACCGCCTCCAGCTATAAAGGGGTAAGGCAACAGTGACCAAGTAAGGCCGAGAAAAAGGCTGGGTAAGCTCCCTGAAGCCCTCTTAGGCGCTCTTGAAGCCCTCTAGTTTTCTCTTTTACACTGTTGCCCGTTCTCCTCTCTGACTTGACCGTTCGGAGGGTCCCCGACCGGAGTCGCCTCAGGTCTGTGAGGACTTTTCCGTGCAGGTGCTCGTTCCCGGCGACCAGGCGCGACGAGGGGATTGGCCGCAACAGGTTTGGCGCGCCAGGTAGGGCGGATCGACTGCACGTCACTTGACGAGCGCGCGCGGTTGTCGTTTCGACCACCGCCAAGTCCTCCAACCAAGATGACGAAAACTAGAGCCCAGCGATCAAGGGCCATCGGGTCGGCGAGGCGCTCTTCCCGTCGGGAAGAGCCTCCCCATCACTCCCTGCGGCGGAGCTCAGCTCTCCACACCCGGCGGTAACCACAGAGGCGCAGATTGCGGCGATCGTACGGCAGATGACCGTGTTGACGGACGCGGTCAGGAGCCTGCGGCAGCCTGCCTGCTCGCCGCACCGCCGTCTGAACCGCCGGCGGCAAACCCCATGCCATCCAGGGGAAGCCGCCGACGTCCACACCGCTCCCCGTCTCCTCCTCAGGAGCGGCTGTCCAAGCATTCCCTCCCTGAGGGAGAGAGGCAGCCACGGCGTGGCCGGTCCCAACGTCCTTCTCCCTCCCGGCTCGAGCGAGCAAGGAAGGAAAGCGACCGCAGACGCCATCTGCCTCCCCTTCGGATTCGTCGGGAGATTCGACTCCCGGAGTCTCCCAGCACCGACGAGCCTAAGACTACGAGCGGAGGTTCGAGGAAATCGACCGCCGACTCGCCCAGCTCCAGATGGACGGTCAGAAGTCCTCCAACGACATTGACTTCCAGACCGCCCAACCCCTCTCTCGATTCAAACTGGACGAACCGATACCCAGTCGGTTCAAGATGCCACATGTGGAGCCCTATGATGGCTCCACCGACCCAATCGACCACTTGGAGAGCTATAAAGCTCTCATGACGATTCAAGGGGCAACCGACGTCCTTCTCTGCATCGA
>KE505212.1:280554-291547 GCA_000441515.1 Elaeis oleifera | reverse complement strand
GTCCTGCCAAGGACGCCGATTAATTTCTAGGACCCGTCAGCCCATCGACGACATGGCAACCCCCGGCGATGTGACAGCCCAGGCGACTTGACAACTCCACAGTTGTTAACATCACTGACGGCGGAACCATACCGCCTCCAGCTATAAAGGGTAAGGCAACAGTGACCAAGTAAGGCCGAAAAAGTCTGGATAAGCTCCCTGAAGCCCTCTCAGGCGCTCTTGAAGCCCTCTAGTTTCTCCTTTACACTGTTGCCCGTTCTCCTCTCTGACTTGACCGTCGGAGGGTCTCCGACCGGAGTCGCCTCCGGTCTGTGAGGACTTTCCCGTGCAGGTGCTCGTTCCCGACGACCAGGCGCGACGAGGGGATTGGCCGCAACAGAACTAGTGTCTTTTGAACTCGCTTAGGCCCGTGCCATTAGCAAAACTCTCCATTATTTAGCTCCCTCTTTCTCCTTTCTCCTTAGTGCAAAACCCTAGCATGGAAGGGGGGATCCCAAGCTGGTGCTATTAGCGAAACTAGATGCATATGGTACCATTTGCACATTCAATATGTTTTTGTTTAGAATAAAGGCAAAACTAGATGCATAATTATTTGGATTTACATTCATTGGACTCCACACTTCTCCCTCGAGAGTTCCAAAATGTTCAATCTTCCAAAATAATTTTTACGAAATGATAGCCAATTGTATCTATCCTGCAACATTCTATGAAAAATAGTCAATAATATCAATCTTGCAACATGTCGCTCTCACCTTCTTACAATTAGCAAGCAAAAAACCAAAAGATAGTCATTTAACTAAATAATATAATTGTTTACAAATGTTAAGCACTTATAATACTTACACAAAATTTCTCCCAAACACCAATACAAGGAGTCACTTATACACTATTATAACAAAAATAGCACTATAATTCTAACCAAAGTTTACTTGTTATAGCACTATCCTTAATTGATTCCTTAATCTTATAATACAGTTTTCTTGGCTTTCCCTGAAATCACTAATTTCTATTCTTATTTCTGGAAGTGAATCTTCAACCATGACCGAAGAGTGACTTTTGGATTGATCATTTATATACATGCACCAAGCTAAAAAATAATATTCTTCACAATAATAATAATATAAATTATTTAGATTTTTTATGAAATTTGATGCTTTTATTGAAGCCACACAACCATAATGGCAAACTTTGTTGCAACAATCCAGTAAAGATGGGCCTCTTTAAGAAACTATACTAATTTGAGACGTTAGGGCCTCCCGCACCCTAAAAAAAGATTAACAAATTACCATTGACAAGAATCCAAATTTGATTCCTAACAAATTGACAAATTACTATTGACTAATTAATAGATTTTCTAATCATGACACTAAACTAACATTAACTGGTGCTCTAAGTTTCTTTACTAACCTTAGGTGGCAACTTTTGACACCCAAAAAAATCATATAGACAAAGATGCGTTACAGCATATACAAGAGCATAATCATAAAGACACCAAATTTATAGATATTGTAATTTCCTTCCTAACAAATTAAAACATAAAAATAGTAATATTCTCATAATTCAACCCCGTAGCATTAGAAGGTTAGCATGATTTTAAAAAATAATCAAAATAGTTTCACATATCATAGGCATATTTATTTCTTGATGTCATTTAACCATATTCTGAAATATCACTATAATCACAACATTATTACTAATAAATAACTGGAAGAAATGGCATTGAAACTATAAACATTAAAATTTTTGGATGGCTAGAAAGCAACCATAACTCTATAAATATCTGAACATGCATATCTAGTTATTAAACAAGTAATAACTTGAACAATTTCTTTTGACCATACCATTAATGGATTGCCATTTACAATATTCTAATGCTATTTAAATTTTTTCATCAAATTTTGGAACAATAGTACATGCCTAATAAACTGCATTTAAACAAGTAGAGCCCTAATAAATTGTTGTTTCTCGGAGGTGGCAATCAGAGGAGGGTGAATTAGGTTCTAAAAAAAACAATCCAAAAACTTGTGCTCAATAACAAATTTAAGAATATATGTAGAGTACTTAACAGAAAATAAATATATATACAGTAGAAGATAAAATATAAGGATAAATATATAAGATTTATAGTGGTTTGGTGCTCCACTCAACACCTACATCCACTCTTCAAGTCAAATCTACTTAAAAATTCTAAGTATAATCCTGCTAATAAAATGGTGGTGGAGGTATTTTATGGAAGATCAGATACTATAGAGGAAAATCATTCATGAGTCTTTCTACAAACACAAACCTCCTAATGTAGCAACTACTTCAACAACACTCCAAGCCTCCACCCCTTGGAAAGATGTTCTGAAAACCCATAAGTGGTTCTTTCAAAGTGTGCGCTTCAAACTGGGCAATGGAAATAACAGCATTTTGGCATGATCTTTGGCATCAACAAAGTCCCCTAAGATTGACTCTTCCTCTAGAATTTGCACTCCCAAGTAAGATGGAAATAACAGTGGAAGAAGCACTTAGACACCCAAATAGAATCTCAAGGATGACATGAAACTTCCAACAGATTATCACAGAAATTCACATAAATGAAGGCAACGACATAGTGCTTTGGAAGTGGTCGAAGAACAACAACTACATTGTAAAAAATGCATACTTTTTCTTCTCTAATGGAAGAGTTTACTCTCATTTTGCTAAACTCAACTGGAAGCTGCCCCTGCTAGAAAAAATTAGAATATTCAATTGGTTAGTGTTCCACAATAAAATTTTAACAGCTAAAAATCTATGCAAGAGGAACTAGCCTGCACTGACGGAATGCAAGACATGTGGATGCTTGGAAGAAATGTCAGAACACATCTTCATCGAATGCATCTTTGCTAGATTAGTATATAAGTACTTCACAAATACTATGACACTCCCCATTCCAGATTATTTTGTTGAAGGTTTATGGACAAAATGGAGATGGCAAATACCTATAGCAGAGAAAAGAATGGCATGGATTGCATTGCATCAGTGGTAATATGGTACCTTTGAAAGAAGAAATCAAAGAATCTTCAAGGATGAAGCAAAAGTATCTATTAAAATCATAGAGACAGCTATGTTTCTTCTGCACAAATAGATGCCCAAGATATAAGGATTAGTCAGCTCATCAACACCATCAATAGCGATGTCTCAAAATAGTGGGATTACTCAACGTGAGCCACGCATTAGAGTCAACAAAAGAAATGAGGCATCAAATCGAGATCGGGGATTATCAGAAAATGACTGAAACCAACCACCTGTCACTAATCTGAAGGGCCATTCCTGATAAAAAATATAGTGCTGACAGCATAACAGGGCTTTGACAGAAAAAATACAGATTCTTTATAGAAACTTGCAGATTTTGAAAATAGGACATACAGGTTTTCATAGGCTTTTTGGGTACAGAATGTACAGGCCTTAAAGATATTGTCTTAGCCATCTCGGCTACAGGTAATGCTATGTTTAAAATGCTGCACACTACTTTTACATCCTTATTAATAAATAGAGTGGTCTTATCCTTCCTTTTCATCAAAAAAAAAATTCTTCAAGATTACAATCTGATTATTTTCAAGGGTTCACAATCTAATCCAATTGATTTTTTCTAGACCACTAACCAAATTTTACAATCGACTATTTTCTAGACTCATAATTAACCTAATTAGTTTTTCTTAGATCACCAATCAAAATCTTACAACATCCAACTTTAGGCTTGGACTGACCCTAAGTTTCTTCCTCCAAGAAACTTATCACAATAATTAAAGAATATATACAAGAATTTAACGTTCAAATAATAAAACTCTTTAAACTTTTAAAAAGTTAAAATGATTGAACTCTTGAATTGCTTTGACTTCTTCTTTGAATACTTGAAAGATGATTGATGAAGACTTGAAAGTTTTTGCTTATTGATTTTTGGCTCAAATCAATATACTCTTCCTCTCTTTTTGAGTTGAATAAATGTAGACAGGTCTGAATTAAAAGCTCCCTTAATTTTTTTCACTTTCTTCCTTGTGTTCCACTCAATAACTTGAAGAATAAAATTAATAAACTCAAAAACCTAGTTCTCTATTTGAATTTTTCACATTTATGGCCTCAAAAATATTTATAATTAATGCTGTAGCAGTTAGAAGTTTGAAAGTAGCTGTTAGGAATAGATTATATCTATTTCAAAAAGTCTAAAAAACTAGTTATTATTCTATCAGAATTTTATAAGTCAGCTCATCCAAACTCTTAGTCAAATAATCTGAAACTCTGAATTGACTAAGTAAATTTCTGAGATGACTTAGGAATAGATGTAAATTTTCAACTATCTATTTATTCTGTCTTCTTGAGATTGGATCGGCTCAAATAACTTCTTAGTTGGCTGACTTTATGACTTGGTTGGCCAACTAATATTTTGATTGGCTCTAAGAACTTATGAATTTACACAACTTTCTATATTCTTTTATCTTTGAGATTGAGTCAGCTATCTTTTCTTTGTAAGTTGGTGAAGCTCTAGTCTTAGTCGGCTATGTTATTTTCTAGGTCGGTTCAAGAGAAGTTCATAAATCTTTAATCTTCTATCTTCATCCTAAGTCTGAGATTGAATCAACTATCTAAATACTTGAGTCGACTAAGACCATGTCTTGATCGATTAACATAAAATCTTGATTGGCTAAAGGAGATCTCCTGAATTTTATCTCTTTCTGTCTTCTTCCTTGAACTGAGAGTAGATCGACGAAGCTCCTTTTTGGTCGACTCAAAGATGTTCCAAGTGTATCGAAATTGATTTTAAGTAGTTTTCAGTATTTAAGCATATTCTAGGCTAGACTTGTCTTCTCAAACTTAATTCATGAATAATTGAACTTGTTAAGAGGTCTTTCTAGGTAGACTTTTTGTTATCTGATTCTTTTCATGCTGAACTCAATTTTTTACTTTCAAAATATAAATCTTTAACTTGAGAATATAGATTTATTTAAATTTGAGAGGACTTCTTCTTGGATGAAATCAACATTTGAGCATTATAAGAAATCCTACAATCACTCTCAAAAATATCATTAGTAATCATGATTTATACTCAACACTTTTGATATTATCAAAATTAATTCTAGGACTAACAATCTCCCTTTTTGTTGATGATAAAACCCTTTGAGTACTACCTTTCAAGCACTAATGAATTTTGAAATTTTGATAAAATACATCTTAAAAAAATTAAGCATTCATCAATTTTAATGAAGCTCCCCCTTTATTATGTAAATAAGGTAGTATTTTGATATGATTTTGATCACATCAAGTTTTAAATCACATCAAATTTTAAGCAAGCTCACCCTTCTAATGTAGAAAAGCAAATTTTCAAATTTTCAAAATTCTCTAAAATTCTCCATTCTCTACATTATTCTCTTCATTTAATTCTTCAATCATTAATTTTCTCCCTCTTTTTGTCATAATCAAAAAGGGCCGAATTGAGTTTTATCATAAAAAAATAATTATAAGCCAATTAATGAAAATTTTGCTAATATTATTCTCCCCTAACAGTTATGTTATCACTTTATAATAAAAATGATCAATTTATTCAAACAAGAAAGTAATCATTCAAACATGAAGGTAATCTTCCAAAAAAGCATAACATTGCATTGATAGAGACAAATTTGTACGTAATATCAAAATGCATGTCCTTTTACAAAGAGAAACATATAGGGATCAAGCAATTAAACATAAACAAGTACATAATTATGCAAAGCAAGGGATACCCTAGGGATTGGTTCTATCATAGAGTAGGTGCAAAATTATAGGAAGATGGCGTGTTTTGAGAGTCCAATGGCCTTAATGCATAAGCTCAGTCATCCAACACTACCTTAAGTAGAGTTCTCATAAACCTCAGAAGCTTGTCATGAACCCACTGAGCTAACTCCTCCATTTGATCTTCAGATAAATAGAAGGTCTTAGTAGAGTTTGCAATCTAAGCAGGCTGAGCAATAAAAGTGCCATGTTCCTCTTGTTTCATTGGCTCACTTCTTTCTTTATCTCTTTCTCTTTCAGCTTCTTCTATTTCTCCTACCTTTCTGATCCACTGACCATCAGCCTTGAGGTAACCCATTCTCAATAATGATTTGTTATTATAAGTATCAAAATGTTGCAGTCTTCTTGATGGTTCTCCATCTAAGTTGATTCCAAATTCTTTAAATACTAAAGTGAGGAATATACTATATGGAAGTGCTAGTTTTGCTCGTGAAGCTACTTCTTGAATCACTTTGATCATGGTAGCTAGCACATTGAATGAGATTTCATCTATAATATGGTGCATGATGGCAACATCCCCTTTATAACAAATTAAAGAGATCAACTCTAGGGAGAAAATCTGGACTATCATTTGGTGAAGTAGCTACATTTTTATTGAAAGTCTTTTTGCCAAAATTTCTTCAAACTCCACCACATCTTCTCTTCCCAACATTGTCCGCAATCTACTACACTTATCATCCAATTTATCTGATCCAGCAGATGGTGCTCTGAGGAGAAGCCCAAGCCTATCCGCATTGAGAATGATCTTGATCTTCTTAACCTCCATCTCAATGCTCTTATATTTAACTTTGGCATTACCATAAAATTCCTAAACTAGGTTGGGATAGATAGGTAAATTTAAGATGCACAAATGATCCCAACCTTGAGCTCTAATTTCCTTCCAATCTCAAAACCTTCTCTTTTCAGGAATTGAAAGTCCATTTTTTGCCCATGGTAACTAACTAGATGAAAGTGGTTTTGCCTAATTTGGTGAGGGAGGTGGATGAGGAGGTGCTGGTTGTGGAGGAGGTGGAGATGGCTATCTTGACTGAGGAGTTGGATGAGATGAGACAGTGGGTCGAGGAGCTTGGAGAATATCTCTTCTATTGCTTGCCTCAACCCTTGGATCCATTCAAAACTTCATCCTCCTCTCTTCTACTAAAGGTCCATTAGAACATCTTCTTGGTGGAGGGTGTTGGCATGGGCATTTTGTCTGATAGGCCAATTGCTTTTTGGGTGCCATTTGAACTTCTAAAAAGAAATTGTCATAAATCCATAGAAGATGACAAAGAAGGAACTATTTTGTGGGGTAGGGTTTGTGCAAAAGGATGGCTAAGGAAATGAAAATGAAAAAGTGAGAGTGGTCCCTAGAGCTTTTCATTAAAAAGTTGGATCCCGACGTCTGAGTTGACTCAGTTCATAGGTTAGTCGGCTCAGTATGGATCAACTAAGATTTTTGGATTAGTTGGCTCAGTCTGACACAAAAGAAGTTTCAAAAATAGTCTTTGTAAAAATGATACAATTAATCATGCCATACTTAATACACATCAAAATCAATCAAATACATATTCAAATACATATCCAAACAAGCATAATTTTAATGAATTAACCATTCATAAATTAATTTGAAACCAAATCAATCATAAGGATCATAAAGGCTTAATTCTTTTTTAATCAAACAAAATCTTTCTCACTTAAGGTTTTAGTAAAAATATCCATAATTTGATTATCAGTGGATATAAATTCAAGTATAACATCATTATTTTGTACATGATTTATAATGAAATGATGCTTCATTTCTATATACTTTGATCTTGAATACTAAATTAAATTATTAGTTAGACTAATAGCATTGAAATTATCACATCTAATAGCAATTTTGCTACAAGTAATACCGAAATCTTCTAGTTATTATTTGATCTATAAAACTTGAGCATAACAACTTCTAGCTATAATTTATTTAGCTTTTATTGTAAACAATGCTACTAAATTTATTTTTGTTAAACTATGAGATCAAATTAACTCCTAAAAATTGATAAGTACTACTTATGCTTTTCCTATCCAATCTACATTCAGCAAAATTAGCACTAGAGTAACCAATCAAAAACCAAAAAGATTATTTGAAAACTATAAGCCAACATTTTGAGTATCAATCAAATATCTAATATTTTTAATGATAATTATACATGATTTTTTAGGATTAGATTGATAACAAGCATATATACAAATGCTAAATATAATATTAGATCCAATTGCTATTAAATAAAGTAATTATTCGATCATACCTTTGTCAAGCTTTGGATCCACTGCTTTATCTTTAACATCTTGATCAAATTGACAGCTTGAGCTTATAGGGATGTCGATGCTTTTGATATTCTTCATACCAAATTTTCTTAAATTTTTTTATATATTTACTTTAGTTTATGAAGATCT
Organism: Elaeis oleifera; assembly: GCA_000441515.1. Taxonomy (NCBI): domain Eukaryota; kingdom Viridiplantae; phylum Streptophyta; class Magnoliopsida; order Arecales; family Arecaceae; genus Elaeis; species Elaeis oleifera. The sequence continues at coordinate 283,348 of KE505212.1, read as the reverse complement.
CCTTATTTGATTATTTGATTTGGAGTCTGAAAAAGATGATCAATTCTCCTATCATACTTATCTTGAACTCACCTTATATTAGCTTTATAAATTCTTCATATAGAAATTTATTAGTAGCACCAAATATTATATCATCAATATAAATTTAAATAATTAAAAGATCATTTGATTTCTTTTAATAACAAGAGTTGCATCTATATTTTCTCTTTTAAAATTATTTTTAATTATAAATTTATTTAAATGATCATACCATACTCGTGGAGCTTGTTTTAAATCATATAAAATTTTGTTCAATTTAAAAATATGATTAAAAAATTTATGATTTATAAAATCTAGAAGTTGTTCTGCATAAACTTTCTCCATAATATATCTATTTAAGAATGTACTTTTTACATCTATGTGAAAAAGTTTAAAATCCATAGAATATGCAAAAGTCAAAAGCAATCTAATTGCTTCAAGTCTAGTAACTGGTATAAAGGTTTCATCAAAATCAATTTTTTTTCTTCTTGATCATAAACTTGTATGACTAATCTAGCCTTATTTCTAATTACATTATTTTGCTCATTGAATTTATTTAAAAATTTATTTGTACTAATAACATGATAGTTTTTAGGTCTTTCAACAAAATTCTAAATATTATTTCTTTTAAATTGATTTAGATTTTTTTTTGCATAGCCATTATCTAATTAGCATCCTTTTTAGCTTCAAAAATAATTTTAGGTTCAATATTAGAATAAATGTAAAATAATTTAATGCTTTCCTAATTGATACTCTAGTCTTAATGTCTTGACATGGATCACCTATAATAAGTTCTTTAAGATGACTATGAGCATACCTCCATTCTTTTGATAAGTCATGCATATCTTATTGAGTGGAGGATGGAAGTTCATTTATTTTTCATTCTCATCTTCTTTCCTATTCCTTTCTTCTTGGTCTTAAGAAAGAGTATCTTCTAGTGATATTTTTTTTATCTTCTTTTCAAGAGTATCTGCATCATCATTTACTTATATTTCTCATGATTTAAAAATGTTAGTCTGGTCAAATATAATATGAAATGACTCTTCTATAACTAGTGTTCATCTATTAAATACTTTATAAGATTTGCTGAATGATGAGTAATCAAAAAAATATCTTCATCTGATTGAGCATCAAATTTATCTAATTTATACTTATTATTTATTGGAATAAACTATCAATAATCAAAACTTTAAAGTAAGAAAATTTTGATTTCTTTCTTTGGAAAGCTCATAGGAACTTTCTTTAGAATAGATCTAATTAATGCTCGATTAAGCACATAGCATGTAGTGTTTATAGCTTTCACATAAAATATTTTGATAGATTGCTTTCATAAAGTATGGTCTGTGCCATCTCCTGCAAAGTCTTATTTATTCTTTCTACCATCGTATTTTGCTGAGGTATCCTAGGTGCTAAAAAGTTATGATTAATTCTATTTTCAAAGAAAAATTTTTCAAAAACTTGATTTTCAAATTATGTACCATGATCACTTTTAATTTTTAAAATATTATAATCTTTTTCACTAGTAATTTTTTAAATAATTTTATAAATATTTCAAATGCTTCATCTTTGTATGTAACAAATAAAATCTAAGTGTATCAAGAAAAATCATCGATAATAATAAAATCAAATCGTTTGCCACCAGGAATAGTTTTGATTGGCCCAAACAAATCCATATGCAAAAATTCTAATGGCCCAGTAGTTAAAATAATAATTTAAGATTTAAATGAAGATCTAGTTTACTCACCTAATTGACATGCATGGTAAACTTTATTCTTTTCAAAATTAATTTTTGGTAAACCTCTAACCAAGTCATTTTTGATTAATCTAGCAATAGATTTTATGCTTGTATGATCTAGTCTACTATCCCAAATCCTACTAGCTTCATTAACTTTGGCATTATAGCAACTAGACATTTAATGCTATGCTTATAAGATCATCAAGATCTATCAGGTAAATATTTTCATGTCTCTTTTTTATAAATTTGATACTATTATTAGTGGAACTAGTTTCAATACAATGTGATGATTTAAATAAATATCAAATTTTTTATTGTACAATTGACTTATGCTAAGTAATTATGTATTAAACTATCAACAAATAATATATTTTAATAACATGATAGTAGTGATCTTTATATTAATGAGATCAATAAGTTTATCTTTGCCATTATCTCCGAATGTAGCAACTCCTCCATCCTTGGCTTTAAGAGAGATAAATTGACATTTATCTCCTATCATATATTTTGAGCATCTATTGTCTAGATATCATTTTTTTTCATCTCAAGAGATGCCAAGTACACCTACAAATAAGTATCAAGTCTTTTTTGGTACCCAAACTTGCTTAGATCCTTTGGAGTTAGTTTGGATGATTCCTTTTGAGATCTGAATTTATTTACTTTAATATTTCAAGTTTAATTACATTACAATCAATAGACTTGTGACCTACTTTATTATATTCAAACAAGTAATTACATGCCTTTCAAATGTAGGTTTATAAAATATTTTTAGAATTTTGTTTAGTTAAGATATTAGATCGTAGGCTAGCTTTATCAAAATAATTTCTATTTTCTAAAAGTATTTACAAATTTTATGAACTAAGAGTAAACTTGCAAACAAAGATATCAATTTATTAACTTCTTTTTGAAGATATTCATTATTAATTTTTGTTCAAATCATTTTACTTTTTCAAAAGTATTTTTTTTTAAATTTTATTTTCATTAATTAATGAATGATTTAACTTCTAAGAGATAGTCTTTAAAGTTATTAAGCAATTCATA
>KE505212.1:227831-239884 GCA_000441515.1 Elaeis oleifera | reverse complement strand
CTTACTATAAAATTCAAAAAAAATAATAGCTACTGAAAAAATATTTTAGTTAGCTTATTTGAAATCCAACGCACCATGCCATCATCACCCATCGCCTTCTCCCCCCAGCTCATATACACCAGAGATCTCTCTTTCCTTCTCTCTCTTCTTTATGCATATATATAAATGTATATGGCTTTGGGCTCTTTCCTTTCTATATTTGTTAATTGACACAGCGGAATTAGAGGAAGGAAAGAAGTGGAAAGGTTTTAATCCGAGAAAGAGGAATTCGATCCTTCTTCTAATTCTTGCATACAAGGAAAGGAGGGAGGCGTTGGGGCGAGTATATATGAGGAGGCCCTCTCTTGTTCTTCCCATGCCGACTCCCAGATCTTAATAAAGAGATCGCAAGCGCGAGCGAGAGAGAGAGAGCGACGATCCCCCTCTCGAACTCGAATCCGAAGCGTCTCAGATCGTTCGGTAAACCGCCCTCCTTCGATCTCACTCTCATCCTATATTCCTCTAGGCCGATGCCGTCTGAATTATCTCTTCTATCGATGCTTTATCGGTGCTGGATTTGCCTTTGATCGATCGGGGAAGGATCCGGAGCTCCTCGATCCAATTCGATGGAATCCTTGCCTGGTCTTTGAATTTTTCGCTGGATTTTATGTGATTTGTATTAGATTCTGTTGCTATTCTCTTGCATCCATCTGTTTGTTAGATCTGGTGTGGATCCAGTTGATCGGATGTCAGAAAATTGGATTCTTTTTTTTGGTTATGTCCGCATCGGTTTACTATTGAATTATGTGTTTGAATTGGATCTGATTCATGCGGTTGATGCTATTGTTGGATTTGACGTTGATTGAGATGAACATTAGCTGTGTGTTTAAATTGGAGTTTGGATTCGTGTCATGGTGACGATTTTCTTTGAGCAGAATAAAGGATGGAGTCGGATCTTGGAAAACTTTTCATTGGAGGGATTTCATGGGACACTAATGAAGACCGCCTCCGGGGGTACTTTGAGAGTTTCGGAGAGGTGGTGGAGGCCGTCATCATGAAGGACCGGAACACCGGCCGTGCGCGTGGATTCGGGTTCGTTGTGTTTGCCGACCCACCGTCGCAGAGAGAGTTGTCAAGGAGAAACACATGATCGATGGCCGGATGGTAGCAAATTCACCTCTGCCTGTCAAGTCTTTTCAATTCTACTCAGATGCATGCATGTTAAATATTATCCAGTTTTTTGCTATTGGCAATGTTGTAGGATTTATTGAAAGTGGACCTTTGCTGAATATGATTGGAGTTTTGGTTGATGAATTTTGCAGGTGGAGGCGAAGAAAGCTGTGCCGAGAGATGACCAGCACATCCTTAAGAGAAACAGCAGTAATGCCCATGGTTCTCCAGCTCCTGCTCGCACCAAAAAATATTGTTGGAGGCCTGGCTTCCACTGTAACTGAGGCCGAATTCAAGAAGTACTTCGACCAGTTTGGGACTATCACTGATGTTGTTGTGATGTATGATCACAACACACAAAGGCCGAGGGGCTTCGGATTCATTACTTTTGATTCAGAGGATGCTGTGGATAAGGTGCTTGTTAAGACCTTTCATGAGCTCAATGGCAAGATGGTTGAAGTTAAGAAGGCTGTTCCCAAGGAACTGTCCCAGGCCAAGCATGCGCTTGCCTATTGGGGCATATAACTATGGTCTGAGCAGGGTCAATAGCTTTCTCAATGGTTACACTCAGGGTTACAGTCCAAGCTCCATAGGTGGCTACGGAATGAGGATGGATGGTAGATTTGGGACATTAGCTGGTGGGCGCAATGGGTTCCCTTCGTTTGGTCCTGGCTATGGAATTGGGATGAACTTTGAGCCTGGGATGAGCCCCAACTATGGTGGAAACTCAAATTTCAATAATAGCCTCAGTTATGGACGGCCATTGAGCCCTTACTATAGTGGGAATTCAAGTAGATATAGTAACCCTATTGGGTATGGTGGAGGTAGTGGTAGTACTGGGTCTGTTTTCAGTTCAGTGGCTCGTAACTTATGGGGCAATAGTGGCCTTACTTATACTACCAGCTCGGCAAGCTCTAGTGCCTTCATGGCATCTGGAAGTGGGAGCCTTGGTGGATTTGGTAATAGTAACCTGAACTGGGGAGGTTCCTCTTCTCCTATTTCGGCTCAAGGTGTGGGCAGTGGTTCAGGCTATGCTAGTGGGGCTCTGGGTTATAGAACTGGAGAGAATAGCTTTGGTTTGGGTTCCAGCAATTATGGAAGAAACACTGGGAGTGGTTCTGTTAATCCCTCCTTCACTGCATCAAGCAATGGATATGAAGGAAACTATGCAGATCCATATGGTAGTAGTTCAATCTATGGAGACACCACTTGGAGGTCTGCATCTTTGGAGCTTGATGGATCTGGTCCTTTCAGTTATGGACTTGGCAATGCAGCTTCAGATGGCACTGCCAAGGCTTCCACAGATTATATGGGTGGTTATAATATTACCAACAGACAAACAAATAGAGGTGAGAGACTCCTTCAGCTTGATTTTATTCCCTGTGAGATAAAATTTCTTTATTTCATAAGCTACATCTTAGATAATTGAGATTATGTAGTAATACTGTGCCTTTGATGTTTCTAACTGACATACAAATATAGGTAAGGGACTCCATCACCTTATTTAACCGCTTATGAGTTTTATATAGAGGAAAACAGAAGTATACAAACTGTTTTTATATTTGTGAAAAACTTGGGGCTCCACACATTTTCTACTAGATGTCTTCAATTGAATGAGTAGTGTTTGTCAAAACATTTGAATTTCTGCACTATATGTTTGTGCAATTCTTGCAGCATGGCTGGACGTTTGCAATTTTGAGATAGTCAATGTTTCTTTCATTTCACTCCCTTCTTTTGTGAAGTACACCCCTCTTACAACCTTGTTTTAGCAATAAAACAGAAGTACATAATCCAAAAGTTTTAAATGTACTTAGTAGGTTGATTGTATCATGACCATGTATTAAGTTCTCTTGTCCATCAAAATATCATGTGAATTACTTGGGCTAAGTATTGGTGAAAGTGATCATAAATAGAAAGCCTTTTTCCTATCTATATGGAATTGGCAGTATCCTATCATCTTCATTGATTCCCATCTGCACTTGGCTCTTCAAAATAATTCTCTTCCTCATCTGCATTATTTGGTCCCTCCACTTCACTTGACTCTCAACTTGGATTTAAATCCACTCCTAGTTGGCTTTACCTCAGCCTTTGCTTATCCAATACCATTTGATCCTTGCAAGTGTTTCTTCTTTCTATTTTGTTATGATAAACTCATCGATGTTGGTAACTCCTTAAGTTAAATGTATACCTTTTCCCAGAGTTCATGATGGTGTATTCCAAATGACACTCACTCACTGGGCTTTTCCTTGGGCTGTTCTATGGTTTATGTTGCTAAGCTGACAACTGAAAGCCAATGTTTCAAATTTAGACATTAAGCATCTCTCACTTGAATAGCTAATTGATGCCATTTTTTCCAAGAAGCACTTAGTTACAAGGTTTAATTACTGGCAATAATTCCAAATATGATTTGTGTGCTGTAAAGGAAAATGTAGCATGTAATATCTAAGGTAACTTTAAGGACTCATTTTAATTACTATATCCATGGGACAACTCTTGCACAAGTAGAAAGGGATTAGAAGAGAAGCAGGGAAAGAGTGGCTTGTGGGTTCTCAAAAAGCAATCCACATCAAAATCCACCAAAAGGGTTACATACTTTGTCCCCAAAATCTAGGTTCCCTTATCAACAACTCCAGATCTGTTCAACTTCATCTTCTGGCTTCTTCTCCTTTCCACCATTATGTGTGATATCATTCTGCTAAGGAAGATGACATCCAAACATAGCTTAGATGGTTGTTGTGTCAAACCTTAAATGTGTTACGATGGTCTGCTGCTAGAGTAATTGGTTACAGATTGTTTATACTTGACCACAAATAAATATATAGAAGGTTGGATGTTAAAAAAGTTTGCCAAATCATTTCCTCCACTGATTTAAGAAAACAGTGTGAACAGAAACAAAATATAACACGTTGAACATTAAACAATTTCACCAAATCATTTCCTTCAAGAAGATAGTATTTTCTTTCTAGATACATCCGTGATGCTTATGATGTACAATGTAGTTTCACCATGGTTAGATTTTGTCCTCTAATGATTCTGATGTTATTATTGTAGAACTAAACTTATCAAGGATTTGATGAAACAGTATTCTTGGCATGCCTGTCAATCTAATTGATTGACTGAACTGTATAGCAATGTAACTAATAGCTTTTAATAGAACAAATCAAAGTGAATGCTCATAATGCTAACCACATCAAATAGCTGGTTCAAAGTGTTAAATGGTTGTTAGCCAATTTGTTCTGTCAAGAATTGCAGACACATGCAGGACCAATTTTTGTGTAATAGGGCTTTATTGTTGCATTAGTTCTAACAATATGGTTTTTTTTCTTTTTCTTTTTTTTTTGAAGGATGGCTTAATATTTCATACATGCTTGCCATGTTTATTATTTCATGGACCGGATATTTTAGAAGTATATGAAGAACTCCCGTCTTATATTGCTTAGTGTTCAGCATTATTTTCTGTTTTCCTCAGTAATAATTAACAACGACGACAGCTTTTCTTATATTCTATTTGTTTTTGGTGATCGCTTGCTCAGGAATCGCTGCCTAGGAGGATTATTTTTCAAATATCAGAGTTTATCGTAGATGAAGAATCCAGTGAATTAGGCGCTTGATGGTGAACTCAGATGTTCCCTAAACTATATGGTTTAGTTAATTATTTAGAGCTAACCAGAGTTGGCTTCCAAAATTTAAATCCAGAGAGTTCAAATATATAGGATTTTGTGTATGGTTTGAGATTTGAGTTTCATTTCTGCATAGAGTTTAGGTTTTGTTTTTCGTGGTTTGATTGAGATGTAAAATCAGATTGCGGGATATATTCAGAAGAGTGTTCTGATTTATGCTGGCGCCATATAGTCTTCTGCCTTTTTTCAGGAAAGAAAACTTCTGTAATATCTGGCAATGTGATAGTTATTGTCAGGTATGTGCTTTTTTTCTTCTTTTTACTGCAGATGTACCAGAAACAGGTTGATTTATTAGTGTGAAACTTCCAGGGATACTATGTGGGTCCCTAAGAATAAGGCTACTAAATATTCTGATTCATTTCTATTAAAAATTTGCTTTCAGGAAACTTTATTTGTTACTTGCATGCTCAACTATTGTAGCTTCTATTGCCTTTATTTTGTTCAACAATCCTCTTAATGAGTATCTTGCTTTTTCTAGCTGTAAGAAGCATGGTTTCATGTGGGTACAGTATTTTTAGCTTCTTTCTGGAAATGACTTTTTGTTCTCAAGATGTTCCGGGCTGGCTCTGATGTGCCTTGGGTAGGCGCATCCCTTCTTTTTGCTCTCTTTTCTTTATAGGTAGTCATAGCATCCTAGATATATTCCATGAAGGTGGTGCCTTGATGCCTTTGCCTTCCTCCTAAACTCATGACTAGGTTCTTGAGGATTTCCTTGGCCAAGTTGAGATTGATTTCTACTTGCAAAATCTGGCATTAGTTTGTCCTATATTAATACCTCGCCTCCACTAACAGGAGAATTGTTTATAGTCAAAATTGATGGATACTGTAACTACGATAGAGTTTAGACACAACTGTGACCAGTCTATCTAGGTGGAGGGTAGAGACCATGTTAGATGGCTTGCCGGTTCTCTCGATATCTTGGAAGATTGTGGTTGTCTGGTTTATGTAATGTATGTATCATCCCCATGTTGTCACAGACTTTGGAAGAAGGGCCCATGGGCTAGAATTTATTGCTTATTATGCACCTTTTCAAGTTTGATCAGATAATCACACTAGAAACACTGATCCACCCACCATTGTATTTTGTTTGAAGTTTGAATCCCAATTTAGGCTAGGAAAATGGCTGAATGTTGTTGAAAGAGTTTTGAGTTGCTATCCTGGTGTAAGGAAAACAGATCATAGGTTCATCTGACAAGAATTTAGGTATTAACATTGATTGGTGGTTCCATTTGTCATATTTCATGTATCTCTTTCTACCATAGTTTTTGAGAAAAGGTGTTTCAGGCCAGGCTTTAAAGAGGCTGAGTCATGTAAAAGCTAGCAACAGGTGGTCCCTTGTGCAGTTAAGTCTTCAATCCAAAATAGAAATCATTTAACTTGGAGGGAGAATGGTGGGCCCCGTTCTTTCTTTCAAAGGCATGTAAAATTTAAGTTCCTTAGGTTCTGAATTGACATTTAATATTGTCATCTTTTCATTGCCACCCCAAGCCAAAGGTTTAATTTGGACCATGCAATTTGTGGGCCACAGGCCGACGACCTCAAATTTTATCTCCTCATTCCATTTCTTATATTCTTTGTATCCTGTGGCCTTACCACCTCAAATTTTTTCTCCTCGTTCCATTTCTTATATTCTTTGTACCCTGTGGCCTTAGGGATGGTTTCGTTGCGGTTTGCTAGTCATTGAAACATTGGAAGAATATCTTACTTGAAAACAATTAATTTTGAGAGAAAGTTCCAAGCAGAATGGTGCTTTTGAGAGGCAGACAAGGGCGATGCCCCCTTAATCATTGCATACCAGTCATAGTGCTCAAAGAGGGATTGGATCATTTGTTGTTTATGGATCAGAGTACAAATGTTCTGTAAATATTGAAAAGATATTGAATTGTTAACGAATTGGAAGAATGACTCTGGGCTTATTCTTAGGTGAATGACTTGAGAAAGATTCAATCAATTATCATGAATTTTAAGATTTATTCATGACTCATATGAAATAAGGCCAGTAGTTTTCAACTAAATGATGCTACTTCTTCTTCTTCTTCTTCTTTTTTGGCGGTTGGGATACTGGCTACAAACCAAACACTTGTAAAAGTCTTCAACCAAGAGATGAAATTTTGGGCTTCTTGACACCCAAATCGATGTCTACACGGCTTCGCAGCAGCTGGTTTAACCTCTCTCATCCCAGAGATGCCGTCGAGTGAGATTCCTTCGGTCTTAGCCCCAGAATTGGCTTCGTCATTTTGCTCCTTTGAGGTATCTCACAGTATTGCTATGTGATGGTCCAAAATGCTACTCATTATTCTTCTCAAAATGCTACTTACCATCCTGATAGTATAATCTAATTGCCTTGAAAATTTTATCCAAGGTTGACCACTAGTAGAACTTCCAAAGAGAATAATCAAGGTCTTCTATAAGCCAAGATCATAAATTCATGGTAAGCATGCTAAATTATTTCAGATTCTAGTATAGCAAGTGATCATTCTGAAGAAGTTGAACGCAACCAACAATAGAAATCCATGAAGCAATAGCCACCACCTGCCTGCCTCTTAGTATATCTTGCAGCACCACTACTAAATACCCATGCACTAACTACCCCGCCAGACTTGGAACCAACTTTTTTGTTTGCTTAGTGTTACACGTGTACTCCAATAATATTACAATAAGTGACTTCTTTCTTAAACATAGCTCTCCTGATACTCCTTTTTACCAACAAATTAAAGGAACTATATTATTGAAATAACAACAAGATGAATTATTAATTTTGGATAAACTATATCTATGATTCTTAAACTATATCGGATTTTTTAAATAATCTCTAAACTATAAAACCTAAGTTTTAGTCTCCGAACTTTCTGAACCATTTTAATGTTGCCCTTCGCTTATTTTCGATGTCTTTCTTGCACCGAAATCCTATGTTGCAGTCGTCGGTGCTTACGTGACTTTGTTCATTTAAACAGATAGCACTGGCGCTGACTGAATCGATTTTTTTTTTTTTTTACGTTCTTCTTCTTCTCTTTGCCATCACCCCCATCCATCCCCCCCCCCCCCACCAGCTCGCCACCTACACAATCCCGCAATTCCCACTCCCACTAGCCCACCCTCTGGCTCCCCTCTCTAGTGCCCGGGGTTTCTGCCCCACCCAACACACCCGGCCGTTCCAGTGCCCGTGGGTTGTGCGTTGGCACCTCCCCCCTCCCACTGACCCTGCCCACCCGCCCCCATGTGCCCCACGATTGAAGATGGAGACTTGGGGGTGGCGATGGGGACCGCAGGCATGCGCGAAGTCGAAGTGGATGTCAAGGGCAGAGGATTAGCGATGTCAAGCCACCACCGGAGTACTTGAAACACTAGATCTTCCTCAAGTTACCTGGAAAGAGGCCGGAGGGCTCTGCAACGGTGGTGGTAGAATTGGTTGGGTGGTGGCTTCGGGATAGGAGGCAGTGACGGTGACGAAGGGCGTAGCCAGTGATGTAGAGGTGGAGGAGGACGACAGCCGCGACGTCGGCAAAGAGGAAGAAAAGGGCGAGAGCCACCGCTATGACAATGGCTTGGAGAACAAAGGGGAGGCTTTGCCGGCGGCTGGTGCGGGTGCATCGCGACGGAGGGAGGAGAACAACACCTCCACATTAGGGTAGGGCGGGGTGGGGCTAGGGGGTCACCAGCGCACAACCCACTGGTGTCGGGGCAGGCGGGGGGTGGGGTGCGCCGGGATAGACGAGGGTGCGGCAGAAGGGGTTGTTCGAGAGGAAGAAGAAGATTTTTACTGGAGTCTTTTCATCCCCCCCCTTTTTTTTTTGATACTTTGCAATTCGTGCGGGATACCGGACGAGCTTGATTGTCAAAATAAAAGCCATGTAAGCATCTGTTCAGAACGAAAGAGTAAATCGGTAAGAGAAAATCATCGAAAATCATTGGAAGGACAACGTTAAAATGATTCAAAAAATTTAGAGATTAAAATTTAAATTTTATAATTTAAGAATCATCTAAAAAAATTTGATATAGGTTAAGGATTCCTGACATAATTTATCCTTAATTTTTCGCACCACATTCCTTTCCAAGCATCCCTTTGTTTTCTGCGCATTACAAATCCTAGTTTTATTCTGTGATTCTTTCTGAAAAAAAAATTGGAGGAAGATCCAACAACCTTTTTGTTGAGGATTCGGTAAAACAAGATAAGGTCAAATAATCCAACTACTTTTCTTCCCTCAGCCGACTGCTTTTTGCCTGGCCTTGTTGTTACCATCCTCACCCATCTCTTCTACAGGGACATTACTGATTAGGCAAACCAATATGAAGACAGAACTAGTGATCTTTTAATTAGTAGCGGTGAATCATGAGAAGAAAAGGAACAGGAGAAGTATTAATAGGGAGCTTAGAGCTGAATGCTGATTAATGTTGAGATATACGAGGAAGCCCGTAATAGTTGTACAGTGTACTTCTGACTCTTTACTACTAGTGGTTCAAGAGGGAAACGCATCTTTGTTGTGGTCCAACGGAAGTATTCGAAATGTTTTAGGCATTGACTCAGTGCAGACATGATGCCACGAATAATGGGCCACTCACTACTCAATTATGCTTCTCTAATTATTTGCTACACATGCGTTATAGGTGGCACTCATTTCAATGCTTTGATCCATCCAATGGGCCCGGGACACAACGGCGTTTGCTGTCTAGGATGCCACAAGTTGATTGCCAGTCTTTGCTGGGATCTAATGTGTGGGTCCCTTCGAAATACAAGCAACACATGCATGCATCTGCATAGCCAATAGCCTCACATCCAGGATGTGGCCAGCCATGGGCTTACATGAATGGCATCATAACTCACTGTCTTAATGTGGAGATATCCCCAGTCTTAATTTAGAGCCTGTCTGGATAATCCAGCAAGATTGGACCAAAGTTTTTGCCTATATTCATAAATTAGGCCACGTGTTTTAGTACGGTTCTATCAACCAATACCTCCCAAGTCCCAACCTAAATGCTGTGGGAAGACAAAAAGATCCATGGAGAACTTTTTTTCTTCTTCCTGTAGCCCAACAGGCCGATAGGTTAAGATTTAGGCAGATCCTTAGAAGATGTGAGCTGAATGGACCAATAGGCCCAATTCCTGCAAAATTTTCAACCAATCCTGCTGGAATATTCAACCAGGCTCTTATCGTTTCGATGATGGAGATTTCATGCCATATTCAACATATATTTCACTCACCCTAACAAAACCCGCTGGCCGAGCTATAACTCTGTTGACATATCAAAAGACAGAAAACTTGATGCATTTGAATTGATTCTTTAAATCACAAGTATCCTCTAAAGTTATAGGACTCCTGGAGGTGCTATCAGATCAGGTTAGATCCAGGTACGCGTGTATATCAGTAGTTTAAACATTAAAGATAGATAGATAAACTAATGTTATATATGTAAATGAATAAACTGAGCAATTAGTTGGAAATGGGATGGGTCAGATCTAAAAGCCTCAAATGCGGAAGTGACTCAAGATTTTCAATGGTCTGGCTTGGAGAGATACCCAATCCATTCATGGATGGGTCTGGGTGAGACTCGAGTTACGGTCGGGTCATGTTCGGGTCAAGAATTTGGTTACTGGAATGACAAACCTAAGCATACTTGATCTACCAAGCAAATCATCATTGACATAGCCTGATAATATTGTCATCAATCCATAGCCTTTGATAATTGACTTCAAGAGCCTTTTGCCAAATAGACTACTTTCCCTTTAGTTGCTAAGATTGACTCCTTCAAATAGGACTCCACCTTAACAAAAATGGCTTGCAAAAACCTTTACCTTCACATAATAAATCCATAAATGCTTTTTCCTTAGAGCCGACTTCAGCCATTTGAAATTTGTGATATCTAGACCATTTTCCAATTTGTCTTGACAAATGCCAAAATCCGGCTAATCAATCATATCATCCATTGAACTTTATCTTTACATTCCATGATTATGGATCTTCAAACGCCAACAATTCTATCGTGACTACAACTGTAGAATCATAACAAAATATATGGGAAAGGAAGAGAGAATCACGCTAGATTAAACTAGCCTTCAAACCAAATAGCTTCTTCAATATAAAATCTTTTGTCCACCTTACCAATTGGTAATTGATCTCCACTTTATTGAGTTTTATTGTATGGAGATGTTTTACAACTTTTGCGCATTTGCCATGTTTGCCAACGATTATAGCGCAAAAAGATGACCGGGACTAAGGTTTCAGTCTTGGGTGATGGTGGCATACTGCTAGGCTATCAGATTTAGGCCTCCTTGGTGAAATTGAAAGAAAGGAAGCTCTCTAACTTTCTTTTCTTTTCTTTTTTTTTCTTTTTATTAAACAAAATATTTTTATCTCATGTTCTCAACAATTAAACAAAGTTTAAATGGTGATCGATCAAGCTAAGATGATGGGGCGACTGGGCGTCAGGTAGTGGAGGAGTCCTATAGGCCAGCAGCTGAACGACCTTTGTGCTAACAGGCTGGGAAAGAGGAGGATAACAGGCTGACGATGGATCGCTAAGGGAGGAGGAAGCGAGCATGAGGCGGTGGAGGAGGCTATCAGGCCTACATGTGGTGGAGATCATGATCGAATTCGCCAGTTACATTGCATAGCTACAGTTCTACACAAAATCAAAATGCTTGTTGGCAGAAGCACGCATTGGAGCCCCTTTTCACATCAAAAGGAATCCATTGTTGCTTATTACTGGCATATATCTATTATATAATGTTAGAACAGATAGCGTATCTGCTAACCTCTTATCTCAAGGATATTAGATTATAAATTCCAGCAAACAAATATAAAAAAGTCTGATAAAGTTTAAATTACTAGCCACTTTATAGATATTGGTAAAATAATATCATTGTTTCAGTAAATTGATGCAGGGAATATTAGCATAATTTTAGAGATCACATAATAATATATATCAATTTATAATATTTTCATTTGTTAGTATGATTCTGTATCAATTTATATTATTTTCATTTATTAGCATAATCTTATTAGAGTGATGTTATGGATCTCATAATAATCTGTATCAATCCATAGTATTTTCTTATTAGTGTGTTTCTATATCAATCTATATTATTTTCTTATGTGAAGTCTATATATTAGTATATACATAACCTCTAAGATGTTAGGAATACGATGGAATAAAGATATAAAATCTTTTCTCTCCCTCTCTCTCTCTCTCTCTCTCTCTCTCTCTTCTTCTTCTTCTTCTACTATA